>JAVLUZ010000151.1:2240596-2293888 GCA_036768485.1 Mermis nigrescens | reverse complement strand
TATCCGCACTCACTATGCCTAAACAATATAAGTTCAACTTTGACAGCATTATATAGGGTGTCCCATAAAAAGGCTACATTTGTTAATACGCTATAACCTTGGGTTATCTTAAAATAAAATTTTAAGACCAGCAGCATTAGATAAGTAAGCATGTCTTTATTTGATCAACATTAAAAATTTTGGCCAGCTTTCAGCGGTACCTGCAATACGGCAATTTGTTTACATCTCAGTGCTTAAACCCCAGGGTTTCTGCATTGAATTACATTACCGTGTATGTTGTTATTATTTTTTGATATTTTTGACAATATTTCCAGTCACAAAAATTAATTAGCACATTTTTTAAATCTCCGGAATAGATACGCGCAGTGATCGACCGGGCTCAAAAATACCGGGCCCGTACCCGGGCTTATATACTAACAACATGCCTTGCTTCCAATATAATGTTATGCATAAGTTACATATTTAGACCGATTTTAAATTTTTATTTGTCAAGCGCAAGGCTTACTGCTGTATCAAGAAAATTTTTGAATTCTAAGCTCTGTTAATTATTCAGTCTTTCCTAAAAATAAATTAAGTAGTTAGCAAGGATTTTGGTGGCATTATTAAAGCAAGAACAAAGTTTTTAATACCATAGCGCGCAATTCCATTATTAAGATGCAGTGCAACTAAACACGCTTTGAAAAAGCACAAGGTTTCATGCAGATATTTAAAGAAATGAGCATTAAATTTGTGCATTCAGACATTACAGCGATTATGATATGGTCGGGTAGAAGATAAGCTGTTTGATTTCAGAACTCAATTTATAGCGTACATTGACGTCGATTGAAATTGTGTAGTGTATAAGATAGGACACGTATTGAAGCTTGATAGGCGTAGCCAGAGGGCATTGGGCGCACACCCCCCCGAAATTTTCAGAAATTTTGTTGATTTTTCGAGTGTAATAATTGTGTCAGAAAATTGAGTCCAAAAAGGCAAAAACTTGTAAATTTTGCGGCTTCGCGCCGAGTCTTTATTATATTTATTGTTATATAGATCCAATGAGTTCAAACCTAAATTAGCTAAAATAATCGATCAATTCACATCACTTTAGTGATTTATTGCTCTATTTGTTCGTTACAGGAAACTGCGCATGCTTGTTGAGCATAACAGTAAAAGTGCGAAAATGATTGTGTACTAGTTTGTCTATTCTTTGCTTTGTTTGTCTTTCTTTACAAAGGACAGGACACATAATCCTATTTTAAATGAAAGGAATGACCAAATTTTCTTATGTTTTTGCGCATTTTCTGTTTGGCAGCACCCTTTGCTGCGCTTTATACTTAGCAGAGGTCGAAAAGCGCATTTCAGCTCAGAAATCTTGTACAATGTAGGACTTCGTCAATTTCAAGTATTTTGGGCTTAATTTAGAACCGAGATTTGGCCGATTTTGCGAAAATTTTAGCGATAGTATTTAACATTAAAGTGCTTTTTTACAAAATTTTCTAGGGGCGATTGAGCGCGCCACCGCAGCCCCCCCCGCCGTAAAATCTGGTTGTACATGTGCAGCGAGATTTTTGGGAGGACGAAAAGGAAAAAGGGTTCGCCGAAATTAATTTGTCTGTTCTGTATGATTTAAGCGGTATAAATTGTGTTTAAAGTGCTAAAACGTCGAAAATTCCCGGCGCATGGCGCTGCTGGTTATTATTCTTTCTTTTTGTAAAGCTTCAGCATTGCGTTTAATAGCCTAAATCAGGCAAAATATCACAAAATATTAGTATTCACAGGCTACAGAATGTTAAGGACAGTAAAAGATTACTAAATTCCTTGGTGCTTTGCGCCTCTTATGATTTCCGAACTGTTTGTCAATTAAAAGACCGTAAATTCTACATGAAAATGGTAAAAATTTCAAAAATTTCCGGCGTTTCTGCGCTTATTAACATTTTTGTATTTCTGATTGTCAGAAACCCATAAATTAGCTTAGGCTACACTACTAAAGGTCGAAAAACTCAGTTTTATTATAGGTGCATAACGTTACTAACATTCAATGCAAAATTAGTCTTAAAAGCCTCTGATTGAAGTTTTGTCTAGAAGATGAATGCACATATGAAGTTGACAAGTATGTATATGATAATGAGCAGGTGGGCAGAAGTAAGGCAAATGGATTTAAATAGAATCACAGGCTAGCAAATTCATAAGAAATATGGACGACAGCTGAAATAGTAAGCGTCTAAAATATTAACGATAATTACTTGATGCCCGGTGGTTTTCAGCCGGGCCAGACTATACTATGACCGGCCGGGCCCGGTCAGGCTGAGCACCCGGTCGTCACTGGATACGCATCCTATCGGGTTAAAATCTCTGGATATCGTTAAAACAGGGTGCAAATTAATGGCGGGACCAATGACGCTATTGGCGTTTACACAATATTGAAGTAGGGTGTGAACAAATTGTCTTAGGGCCCGAAACACTATAACTTGGCTAAATTTTTTGCACATTTAGAAAGAAGAGACTTTTATCTATCGAATGCAGCCAGTTTGAAAGTTTGAAGTTTACATGAGCCGAAGTAATGACCTGTCAAATTGGAATGTAGCCTTTTTATGGGCCACCCTGTATATAACTTTTGTAAAATTTTCAAAAATTTCTAGAAAATTTTGCGAAATTCGCGCCAGAAATGGCCAAAGTAAAATCATCGAGACATGCGCGACGAAAAACGCTATTCTGCAGGTAAATAGCAGTCAAATAAATATTCATGAAAAGTTACAGTATTATTTTTCTGTACGAAAATATTGGGCCCACCATTGCCATTTAGGATAGTTCTTTCTCAAGAGGCACTATTTGTATTACCCAGACAATTCGTTGGAATTACACTCACTCTGAAGATGTTCAGGCTTCCACAAAATACATTATTATTCATAGGTACCTAGTCATACATGTTAGGGCTTTAAAAATTGGCCCGAAAACACCTAAAAACGGCCAAAAAAATTCAATTCTTTTCAAAAATTGGAGGTCAAAAATTTTCTGGTTCTGGGAAGACAACCAACTTTAGGTGGGGGATCCCCACCCCCTCTTACATGTATGTACCTAATTATTTCCTTAGATAACATTTATTTCAAGGAAGATCTTTCTGATATTGTTCGGTTTTTGCACTTGCCCGTTCACAATTTCCTGCATATGCTTTTAAGGTGATCTCATACTCCTTATGATAATGGTTTCGTTGCATTTATTTTGATTTTTCTGAAAAAATGTTAACATATATGGATGGAATAAAACAAAAGTAACGAGCGAAACACTCCATGAAGTAGATTTTGAAGCCTTATACCTTTCCCTAGAAGTTGATAATGATATGTTATTATTTTTTATCATACGATCAGCGTCAATATTAAGTTGATAGCCGTGTACTCGTACCTAAAAATGGATTATTTATTATACAAGCTTTGCCTCAGTTCTACTGTCATGAAAATTTTGGTTTTTTCATATATATGATTTCCTTTCTTCTGGATATACAGGGTGTCTGTTCCGCCTTACAATCCTACATGTTTATTCTTAATAACTTCGTTTAATAGAAAACTGACTGACAAGGTTTGATCGGTTTTGCTAGTTCGTGATGTAAACTGCCGGAGTTTTGTGTAAACCTTAGATTTTTGATAGCATGCCCTTTCAAAAATAAATGCATTCTGCGATCAATTCGTAGTCCACGATTCAAACCATAAGAATGCTTGTGAACCAATAAAATAAATTGTTGAATGGGTTTGCGCAAGTTCATGAGAAATTGCTGTCACAAGTTAGTACAACAATTTTTGCATGGCTTAAAGTTAGTTCTGTAGAAATGCTGTATTTTAGACAGTATGTAACCAAATCATGCCTTAACTTTATAAGTCGATGGCTTATTATATCTTCTACATTCGTTCAAAAAACTTTTCAAAAATATCAAGTATTGATGGACCTAACGCGAGATAATATGTTGTTTGGATAACTACATAGGTGGGATAGCCTGCAAAAACTAAGGTTTACACAAACTTTTGTATTTACACCATGAACGAGCAAACGCAACTTTATCATGTCATCCAGTTTCCTATTGGACTTTCCAACTATGTCCAGAAAATCATCAACAAATATCAAGAATTTAGCAGAGTTATTACGAAAAAGTAGTTGGGATAGTTAGGTGGGACACCGTACTTGCTGCAGTGAAAGGTATACCCTTAAACACTGTTTTTTAATAAGGATTAATAAAATAAAGAGTACTAAGAATTAAAAGAAATTGTGAATTGAAAATTGAAAAAGAAAAAATTCTATTAAAGAGGAAAATTTTTGTGAAATTCTGTATAAATTATCTTGTTTTGGTCACATTTCAAATTTAAATATTTAGAAAGGGCAATTAACTCGATAAATTTTTGAAATTATGTTTCTTACACATTCCTGCTTTGCTAGCCAATATGCGAACACGATAGTAACGTGTCATAGTCACATCAATCTTTTGGCACACAACTCCTTTATACGCATGATCTTCGTAATGCGTTGAATTTTTGTATTGGCTTGTATGACGAAATGTTCAGAAGACAAATCATACAGATGGGGAATGAATTTATTTCTAAACTGAAATAGATCGTTCTAGTCTAGCTATAGTAGCAAATCCTCGTAGAAGTAGAAATATGCAAATCCTTACCTAATTCGTAGTTAAATTGCCGTTAAATCGCTAGTCGTATGCATATAAATTAAAAACTGATCAAGTTACTGCCCTGATACATATAAACTAAATCTGACCGATCAAATTTTTTTGACTTCAGCGACAATCCGGTGTTAAGCACCTGAAAATTTGTGAAATTTAGGCAGAAGGACGATCAGAAACTTGTGCTTTTGCAGTCACATATACACAAGCCCTTTGAAGCATTTCACGCTCAGCTTCGCGAAATTTCAAAATTTGTGCACTAGGTATTATCCGGCAAAATTCGAGAATTGATGGCCAAAAATCATTTAATTACATGTCGTTCATTTCTTCGCCAACTATGTTATGTCAGTGGGGGAGGGGTGGCCGTCCACTGGACCTTTAAATTTGCCCCTGCCGTTTAGATTCCGTAAGCTCATTAACAGATTTATTACATCAGTTCACTATTCGAATCGTTTTAATCGAGAATTAAATGCTTAGCTTATTTCAAAGCCATGACTAATGCAGTCTCGTGCTAAGTCTTATGCTCGTTCCTCATGTTTGTCATAAAGAATCATGTGAAAATGCGTTTTCACGTTGATTACGTTAGTGATAATCTTCATAAAATTCCTTATCTAAAATTGCATTTGTTGACCTCAAAATTGCATAGTTGCCTTTTGTGCGTAATTTGACCTATATTACGTGATCCTGGCATAATAATTAGTGACGTGACGACCTGCGCAAGAATGTATCATTTCCTCCTTATCTCAAATGTGGATAATTACGCATAAATGTATATACACCGAAATGTGTACGACTCGGTCATCATATAAAGATATTAGATAAGATTGAATGATACCACTAATTTGTTAAAATACTGAAAATTGCAACTAGTGTTGATATTGTTTCGCCCAATTACGTAAGAACTTGCAGAAAGATGTTTCAATCACGTGTCCGTGCCAAATTGGACTTAGTAAAAAACATCTTCCACAATACATGATTTTCGTATAATAAGTCTAGCTGCCTATAGAATGACTATATTTTGTCCAATTTACTCAATTTTCTTTATATATTTTTTGATTTTTATTACTTTTGTGTTCTAAAAAGACACAACATCATCAGAACGTCAACGAATGTTGTTTTTTGACGCATACCCATCGTTCTGAGCCTAAAAAGGGCACTTTAGAAAATTTTTTTTTGGTTTTGAACCCCTGCCCTCGAATTTTTATACTGTACGTATGATCTCTAACATGCTAATAGTAGCTATTGCTTGATAAGAAATCAGCGTATATCTAGGAGCCAGGTCATCCACAAGAACAAATATATAATTCAGATATACAGTCAGACGGAAAAATTTTATATAGGATTCAATACTTTTTATTTCATGACATAGCTGCGCATGTCGCCCATCATACTGACTTTTATATTATACTTCGCGGCTAATTTTCGGCCTTGGCCAAATAAGTCGTCTGGTTGATTAATAGTTTCATATTCTGTTCTGGATAGCTGGATATGTGACGTGATAATAACATGTTTAGGTTAAATATATATCTAAATCAATGCAATTCATATCCAGGATTTTATTCAGGAATGGAAGCGTCACAATTTCGAAAATCCTTCGGACGCAATTTTTACGTAAAAAGAAGATATTTCTCGACCCGTTTACATTTTTCGGATCCAGCTTGTGGTGATAAAAGATAGAAAATTACGAGATTCAGGAAAAATTTCAGTATTTTTGAGTCTTTCAAATTTAATTTTGTAGTCTTTTTGAGATCAAACAATGCAAAATCTTATATGGAACACATACATGGGCAAGGTAGAGGTGGCCAGAGGGGTTTAATTCAGGAATGGCCACACAGTAAATTGTGGTCATTGTTTTTGTACAAGGTTTGCTTGCACAAGTACAAATACGGTCCTCATGAGTCAATGTACATTCTGCGCATGTAAATTTTAGGGTATTGTAAAATGGTTACATGTGTGCGCTAAAGTGGATTTCTTGGCTATATTTGGTGAAGCCTTACCGATTCGCGAGTTTCTAGCGACAAAAAATCGAAAAATTTATCGATACGGCGCGAAGCACCGAAAAATTTTTACTCTTATAAGGTATGATTTTCGGCCTTTTTTCCGCAGTAAGCTCAAAAATTGGCTTGCAGCACCTTTCGTTTTTTCAAAATCGTCTGACAGTACAGTACCTAATTTTTCCAAAACCTATGCCCATGTGTGGTGAAATCTTAGACATCTTTATCCTTTAACCTTAATTTTGTAGCTTTGTAATGGTAAGCAGTGCAGATTTCGACATTTTTTATCCTTTTAAGCTCAATTTTGCACATTTATGGAGATAAGAATGTTAAATGGCTATATTTATGCAATCAATGACGCGAAGCGCCGAAGTTTTAAATATTTTCTCGCTGTGGAACGCATAAAACTCAGCTGAATATTCTGAAAAAAATTTCAGCTTGGGTTTCCTTTATTTACTTCACTATGAGTGCGAATAAATGTTTCTTAAACTATTTATGAAATCGGAATATATGAATTATTACAAGAAAAAACTATAGTTTGATTCAGACATGCACAGCCTGGGAATTCTGGAGGGTGAAATTTTAAAGTTTCTTTTTGTGCTCAAAAATAAAAAAAGTCGTCTTTAGACGTTTCTGACGATGCTTTATCTTACTACAAAGAAATTTGAAAAAATCAAAAAAATCGAATAAATTGAAGATAATATAATCAGAAAATGGGTATGTGGCGCGAAGCGCTGAAAAATTCGACACTTTTGTGCAAACAGATGGCTAAGATTGTTCAAAGCAGCACCTTATCTACGAACTTTTTGGAATTTTCCGGAAAATCCGAGAATGTTGGGTGGATGTGAAATTTCGGAGGATTAAAAATTTTCTGGTGAAACTTAATTCCGACCCCCAGATCGTATGGCTGAATTAATTTCGACTATTTTGCCCTTTAAGGTGGATACAAGAAAGACCGCGCGAGGGCGCTTACCTTAATGTCGAAAGCTTGCGAAAATAATGACGCTGCGGCTTGTTTTTGAAAGCGGTTTGACGTATTCTGGAACGAAGAATAGGCCTAAAGATGTGAAAAAATTCGCTAGCCTGCTGGAGAAAGCTTGCGAATTGCAACACCAAGGAGCATGTTTTGCGGCTCATTACCTGTTCGCTAAAGGTAGAGCATAGCTGCGATTAATGTATACCGGCATACAAGTGAGGGCGCGAAATTTGGGATTGGGGTCCCCGATTATTTGAGGAGGAGGGTAAATGGCCTTAATTTTCGGCCGACGACCCAAAAATAAATGGCCAAAAAATTCAATTTTTCCCGGAAAATCGGGGCGGGGGTCAAAAAATTTTTTGGCTTCAGGGGATTGCAAGGGGCAACTAATATTGGTTGGGGGATCACTTACCCCGTGTTACACGTATGAATATTCGTAGTCTCAAGCGTTTGTGCATGTAAGAAGTGTTTAAAAATTTTTATTCGAAAGTTTCCTTGTTTAAAGCTACGGTAATATAATATTTCTTGTAGATATTTGCTGATTGTAAAACTTGTCAGATGCATTGGTTTACGCGAAACTAAGTTTAAAGATGCGCTCGCGTGAACAATATAAATAATACGGACCAGTCAGTCAGTCTGATATTCGTTAGACAATATTTTAAACTAAACATTGACTTGATTTAATTCTATGATCCGCAATTTTAGCTCGTTTTAGAAAACAGTCAGATGTTTAAACTCAAACAAAATTATCTACAGTCTGTTTTAAATAACTGAGTATGTATTAAAAATAAAATAAATAATAATAGAAAAATTAAAAAATAAAAAATTAATTAAACTATTGTTAATAGATTACGATAAGTGAATTCAGCTAACCCATAATTAATTACCGTAATCTGTCGGCTAATTGTCGGTTAGAAATGAAATTTTTGTCCAGCTTTAATCCGAACTAAACTGTAAGCAAGCAGGATAAAAAATATTCATTATAGATTATTGTATTGATAAGAATCCTTCGATGACGATTTTTATGTCAAAATTTGTATCATTTTTTGTATACTTCGTTTTTAGTATATGAAATCTGCGGTTGCATGCAGGGGCAGATTCAAGGAGGGAGCAGGGGCGCGGCCTTCCTATTGGCCCAGTAATTGGCGGGATAACGAATGGGTATGTAATTCGCAATAATTTTTGACCGTTATATGTCATTTTTTCCAGTGCTTTTCGCCGGATAGTACATATTAATTACCTTTATTTACTTTATTGGCCACCTGAAAGCCATTTTTTGCCCATAGAAGAGGCTTCAAAACAATTTTATGAGTAGAAACAGCTATTTCTGTATAGCTTTCTTCTATTTTCAAGCATAACTTTTAAACATTTCCTACGTTACGTGTCAAAATACGGGAAATCGAGCGGTAAATCTAACTTCTAAACGTCCTTCTGCCTAATTTTCATAAATTTTCCGGCGCGTCGCGCCGGATCCTACTAAAGTCAAAGAAAATTAATGATTTTTTCGCACAAAATGGTGTAAAATTTCAAAATTTTTCGATAAAATGTTGCGACGCCAAAAAACGCTATTTCGCGTGTGAAGGGCGAATTTTCGGACCTATTCTCTGACTGTCTTTGGAAAATTTGGGCTGCGGTCCTCCTTGAGAAAATTCTAGATCCACCACTGTTTCCATGAGTATTTCAGGATTTAATTTTTGAGAGGGAAATTATTTTCTTCGACTCAGGAGTCGAAATCGAGCAGGACGGTGAGAAGGGATTAAAATATGGCAAACTATCTTGCGACGTATACCACAATTTATTAAGCTGCTTGGAAGTTTCTCGCGTCTATCGATTGGGCGATGGCGTCCCCGTCGATGAGAAATTAGCTGATGAGTACCAAAATAAGGCTTATGTTATATTCAATGACCAACAAACGAATGCATCGCCTGGCTTTACTGGCTGATTCCCTAGTTTCAGTTTAGTGATTATTTTCGTTTTTTTCAAGCCTTTTACATTTTTCTCATTTTGAATGTTTCTAGTGTTTCTAGCTTAATAAATTTTAACCCTAAAGCTTGTTTTTTGACGTTATTGATAATGTAAAATTTTCAGTACCTTACCTGCATTTAGATGTTATAAATCGTTCACGTTTTGCAAAATCTGGTGCGTCTGAGGGAATTTCAAAAATTTATTTTTTGTCCCTCAAAAATCTAAGTGCATATCTTAGAAGTCAATAATGTGAAATTTCAATCTGGCAGATGCTGCGGAGAAGGAAAAGGAAATTGCGTTATTTATATTTTATTTACATTATTCATATTTATATTTTCATCATACTTTTCACACTACAAGCATACTTCGAAAGATTCCTGTCTTCAAAATAGTATATATCTATATTCAAATGAGGTTTTTAGAAATACAATAACTCTTAATATTCGCTTTATTACTAAATTATGTACATTTATTTCTGGCTTACTGAGCATGTTTACGTAAGCATTTAGCCTTGCTGAAAAATTGTTGAACTTGTTTTGGACTTAATGCTAGTACATACAAAGTAGAGAAAAAATTTAAAAATTACGAAAAATAAATAATTCTGCGCAAAGTGTCAGAAAATTTTGACATATTTGTCATGTCTTACTAAAACTTGTGCTGTTCGGATTTGAATTGTTATACACAAATGATAAATCCGGCTCGAAGTGCCCAAAAATTTTGTGCTTCAAGGCTCAAAAATGTGTTAAAATCCATTCTTGCAGTCTTCCGAATGCGCCTCAAGAATTTTTAATTTTTTCCTCTAAAAAATATTGGTACTCTAAAATTTTGGGGGAACTAGTCCCTAGTATCCCCCCAGAGCTACGTGCCTGCTAAATCTTTCCGCGAATTATTAACATGCGCGTCTTCCTTGTGAACGAAATTATTTTTTGTTTTATTAATACAATAAATAAATTTTTTTCACTTACTTTGACGAATTCGAAAGCTGGTGGAGACAGAAGCTTCAATTAGTTGAGGCAGAAATTATTTTAGACGTCCTTCAGCGCAGCTTTTCCTATTCTTTTCGTACGTTTAGCGCTTAATAATCATTAATTATACTAAGTTTTTGTTACATAGCTAAACACATCGCTGTTACTTTAAAGATTTTCTTACGACTCATCTCGTTATAAATCATTTGCGAGTTGCATGCTGCAAAAATTTTTCTGTTATTGTGGATTTTCGGCATTGTTTTAATGAAAGCGCTCCGCCCTTTTCACCATATTATTGTGTTTATCGGTTTTAGCCGATTTAAATGCTTTGCTTACACAGAAAAATGTTTTATCTTACACAAAAAGTCATTCCTTTCTCTAAAAAATAGGAGAATAGAATGCAGTCGGTCTGAATGAGGGACATTAAACCTTTTCACTTGATTGTTGTCAATGACTTCTCTGTTTGTTCGTTCGTCGTGCACTTTGTTTTGACATTATTGTGATTTTAAAGTGAACAATTTATTCAATGAGTATGCTTTGCTTAATAAAGTGTTTGCTATGAATGTCTTTTTCCCGTTCACTCGAGCTTATCGCATTTAATAATTACCTACCTTAATCTTTTCCGTTATAGCACGTGTTTGAGAGTGTGGATTGCTTAAAAATCATAACAGAATTGTTTTAATTTGACAACAAATGAGATTTATATGGTTTTAATTATGTTTATTGCATGGATTATTTATTTGATTTTACTCACTGCTTTTATTGGAAGCCTCAAGACTTCCAAGAACAGTTTCGGTTCTTCGGTGTCGATATACCTAGATTTCAGCAATTACTATGCGCCATCGATTCGTAAAAAGCTGAAAAACTTCCACAAAAGCTTTGTATTCTACGAATAGATATTAAAAGAATTTTTGTGATGCTATTTTTGTGTTTACAACACTTGTTTTAAAATGTTACAAGCTGACGATTATGTGCTGTTTTGCGACGACATTGTGAAAGATAGTTAAAGCAGATTGCACTTGCTAAAAAAAGCTTTGCACCATGCGGTAGAAAAGATATTCTATTCTATTACTAGTTATAGTGTCTTTTTCATTCTTGAAAACTGTTACTTTGTGTAATTTTCGGACCTTTTCAATAGCATGATTCTTGCAGATCGAGCTTTTCGAGAAAACCGCGGTATGATGCAAAATGACTGAATTTTATCGTTCACAAGTTACTCCCCTTCGTCTCATTTTCAGTAGTTGTTAAATGAGATTCTATCGCTTATGCTCGTGATTTATATTTAACTAGTGATGTGGGATGCCTGGATATACTTGTTGCTTTGCTCATTCCTACCCCACTTATTGAAATGAATGGATACGGATGAATTTCGGCACAGGGAGTTGTAATTTTCTGGAAACATGCCCCAGTCTCTATGTTCTTTGAAATTTCAAATGCAATCAGTGCTTCATAAAGCATACATTATTTACTTAGGGGTTTCATAAATCATTTATATCCTCTTTCCTCTATTTGGCATCGACTCTATTTTAATTATTTTAAATTATACTTGTTTTAGTTCGCCATTAATTTTCTATTAATTTTTGAAGATTTTGATTTTTTCGTGAGAAGTTGATAATATATTGTTTATCGACTAAGATGTAAACGTTTTTCAAATAAAAGTCAAAAATTGAATTCATTATGTCGCTTTTTAGATTATTGATTAGAAGTTTGAGAGTTTTCATTATTTATGATAGGGCCGTCTATTCTGTCAAAAAATGTTTGTTGTTTGCTGATACGCATTTTGCAACTATATTTGTTTTTCGGTTGCAGCACTTAATCTTTTTATTTTGTGTTCTCAAACCATTGTTCATAGTCGGCATGAATTTTTGTAAGTCGATAAATTAATCACCAATAATCGACTAATATTCAACGCCTTACAATGATCCTCAATCGTTGTTTCCGTCGTCCTTTTGATGAATTAATATGTAACCGGTATTCGGTCATACGAAATTTGTCAAATCTGCTGTCCTCAACACAAAGGGTAAATCATTGCTCGACTTGTATGGTTAGGCATATGCACACTGATGAAGATATATCGAAGGTGTTGCTCGACCTGGAGATACTAGACAAAAATTTATTCAGGTAAAATAAATTTTGTTTATCAGTTTTTCAGGGACGTAGCCAGGAAAGAAACTTATATTTCTAATAATTTTTACTCGTAATTTTAATCAAAAACGCTAAATTGTCGGCGCTGCGCTTGTGCTACATGATTATGTATTTCTTAACATTATGCTGCTTGCTGTGCAATCAGAAATAGATCTTTCATTTGTTATATCGAATATACATAAGTTCATTCTAGTGAGCAGTTTGCAATTAGAATAATCCTTTGTTAGCCGTGACTTTTTTGTATTTAAAAAATAAACTTCAGGGCCCAGTTGCATAAACGTACTTAAGTACCAGCTGGTGCTTAAGTACCAGTTTAAGCAACAGACTGTTGCTCAGACAGTTGCAATAAAATTGGAGCTGCTGCTTATCTTAAGCACGTGCTTTCAAGCACATACTTAAGCTTGTGCTTAATTTTGGACTGTTGCAATAAAGTAAGCACATGCTTATCTTCGTCCGAGCTGATGCTTAACTGTATGAGTGATCGGAGGCACTCATAAGTACCAGCTTGGCCGCGTTGACTACTATTTCCCATGAATTTGCAGATACATTCATTAGATATTCTTGCTGAAAACTCATTTGCATATGCGCGAAAAGGTTAATCTATTGAAATTGCGGGGCGGTGATCATACCTGTGCAGAACGGAAATTCTTGGAGGTTTGACCTTGAAAATTTTAATAAGTGCCTTTTTTGGTTCGCGTGTTGTTAGAAACTTTTCAATTTTTTTCAGGGTGTTTTTTCTTGCTAGAAAGTGATCGAGAAAAATTTAATACGATTTAATAAAATTCAGTCAAAACTGACTACAGAAATCGGCACTTTCCGCCTAAATAAATGATCGCTAAAAACGTTAAACAAGTCGTTTTCAACGAGTCTGATAACCAAAATTCTGCGGGGTGAAACATTTTTGCGGGGGTAGAAGGGTTGGGCTAACCCCAAGATTGTGTACGACGGTGTCTTTATTTTGTTCATTAAAGATATAAGCTTTTTGTTTAATAAGGATTTTTTAGTTTTGAAGTTAATTTTTGAGCTTAATTTGGAAAGTAAATTTGACATTAAGAATATATTTTCAGAAAGTGCTCAAATGTTATATAGAAAAACGTTCGCTATTTCGTACAAAATTATTTAAATGGGGATTATTTTTGATTTAATTGTGAAGCTAGTTCTTGTTTTTCTCGCCAGCATGAGTACTTGCACGGGGAGTAAGAAAGTAACTATTCGTATATTACGAAAATTTTTATCAAAAGTTGCTTAAATGTAGCGTTAGTATGCGTTGTTTCGTACAAAATTATTTCATTCGGAATTATTTTCGATTTTATTGGGGAGGTACTAGTTCTTGTTCTTCTTACAAGCATCAGTGTGTTTAAGAAACGCAATAAACTAATCATTTGCATTAGAAAAAACAGCATTTATCATTCAGCTATTATTCTATTAGAAATTTGGAATATTGCTGTTAAAAATATGGATGTCACATGGCGGCCATAGGTAAACAATTTGAATAATGAGGCTTCAGTACCAGCTATCTGAGGTCAGTTGATGGGCAAGAAAGATGCAAAATTCTTAGCTTTACTAAGCCGCAATAATACGCAAGGTGTAATTTAAGCGAGAATATATTACACTATCTTATTTCACTGTTGAAGTGTTCAGCTACGAGAAAATGCGTTTTTGACTGTATTTGATTTCCGTTCGGCCCAAGTTTTGCCCTGTCTCTCATAAATATATTGTTTTTGATGTGCTTAATTCATTTTAGTCGAGCCATTAGGGTCATATGCAAATTCCTTTTTTCAGGAGGAAGGGTCAGTCAGTGTTTTTTAGATTAAGATGCTTCCTAAGGTGCTAATTCACAGTTTCTGGTGAATCAAATGTTTTTTTGCAAATGAGTTTTTATTTTTTCTTTCTTGTCGTTTGCTTGGCACCATCTTTCACATAAAATTTACCATTTTTTTATTCTTGGATGTCTCAATCCTCAAGCTTTGACTTTACGTCTGACGACAACATTTTTCTCTTTTAGCAAAAACAATTTGCAAGTCTATCAAATCCTGAACACACGACCAGAGTGAAAAGGTTAATTTCTTATGTTGTGCATGTCAATTTAAAAGCAATCTTTGATCCTTAATTTAAAAAAATTGAAAAATACATTCGGGCTGATGTATCAACTTTCTTGAATCAGAAGAGCCAGGCCAGGCTTACGAGCTTATTGATCGGATAATGGGTAATTTTTCGTGGAAACAATGTCCAAAATTTTCCCTTGTTTTGAGAAGAATTATTTTGTATTTTTATCATAAGAAGCGCCAACAAAGTGACAAAGAACCTAAAAATCCTCGGGGAAAAGCTCAATTGGATAAGCATTATAATTGCTTTCTTTTGGCTCAAGAAAAAACACAGAAATTAAATTCACGTCGAGGAGTTTTAAAGCAAAAGATTTGAATTATTGCTTTAATAGAAAATAAAGAGAATGGATCAGGACAAAACGGGAAGAACAAAGGGAAAGACAAAAAATAAGTAAGTAAATAAAATAGAAGTAAGTGATGATTTAATCGTAAATGAAACGTGTACCAATTGCAATCGACCTGTTACAGTATTTTTGTCTTGCAGAAGACTATATGAATGCTTTAAAATATGAGAAAATTAATACTGAAATCGGGAAACCGATAACGTAAAATGCGAGTATTGTTACAGGTGTACCCTCCTCGCCTTGTGAAATAATTTAAATAATGAAACATATAACACAAGAGTGATTAATCAATTTACCAAAATATGATCACATGCACAAGCTGCAGAACAAGACGGATATTAAATTTTAGGACAGTAGGTTAAAGTATCAAAAATTAAAGTAAAATTAATTAGTCCAAAATTTAGCGATTATTTCACATAATTATTACAAGCTTTTCACTAACCAACGTTATTTAAAAATATTATCGCAACTGTATAGCATAATTCCCACGTTTTGCGTGGCTTTGGAACTTTTCCCAAGAAGGAGCGGTATTTTTCTTTGATTTTTTATGATATGCATGGCTCGACTGACGGAATTTTTTGACATCAACCTCATTTGCACATTTTTCAGACAGCGTCTGGCAGAAGTAAATATAGAAACTGTTGCTTAAGTTGGGCACGAATTTAAGCATGTAATTCGAAGATTTAAGCACATACTTATAAGCACGTGCTAGCTTAAGCACGAGGTCAAAATTTTTATTGCAACCCAATTAAGCAGATACTTATCCTAGCACGTGCTTAAGCACTTTACGTATGAACTTAAAGCACGTGCTTACGATATAATGCAACTGGGCCCAGGCCGCTAGTGCAATTAGTGGAGTCTGTTACACTAGTGGAATGACTTTCAAAAAAATGGTACTGGCGTGATATCTGACGATGACATATTCAGCCTAAAATGCACGAAATTTAATTTAATTTGGCGATAAAATTTAAAAAATGTGTTTTGGCGCTTCGCACTGTTTACTAACTCCCTATTTACTTTTGAAACTCACGACTAAACTCCCTATTTACTTTTGAAACTCATGACTAAATTAAGTAAAAAGGGAAATATCCGGTAGAAAGCATATGCTTTCAAGTCTTTCAGGTAGACAAGCTGGTCAAGAACATCGGCAAAAATTGAGCAGTCTTTCTTGCAAAAAACATACCTGTCACAAAAAATATTGTTTCCTGTATTTATTACTGTACATTAATTTCTGTTATCTATTACGAGCGCTGTCAAGTGTCAAATGACGCGAATTAAGTGATAAGTTAACTTTATTCAACTATCCTCGGCTTCAATACTTATTCCAAAAAAGTGTAAGAAAATCATTAATAGGCGCCTTAAGCAGACATGCACAGCATGGGAATTCTGAAGGGGGTTTAAATTATAAAATGCCTTTTTTGGGCCCAAAAGATTGTAGATACGCGTCTAAAACATTGTTTTTTCGGTATTTCTGACTATGCTCTATCTCTCCAGAGCATAAAAACAAAAAAATTCAGAAAATCAAAAAAAGCCGAACAAATTGAACAAAATATGGTCAAAACATGAATATAATGGCGCGAAGCACCGAAAATTTGACAGTTTTTTGCAAATAGACAGCTAAGGAACGCTTAAAAAGCACCTTTTCTACGAATTTTCGGAAAATTTTCGGGAATTTTCGAAAAATCGCGAATTCTTGTAAGGGGTGAAAATTTTTCTGGGAGTGTGTAACTTTACCCCAAAATCCCCCAAGATCAGGTATGGAAGTCAAAAAAGCGTTGTGAATGCGCTTTGCGCATTCGCCTTTCCGTTTAATTCAAAACAGTGCAACTCAAAATTTCGGTACTCTTTTTGTATGTATGACAGTGCAAACAAAAGCATCTGATGCAAAATGTTATGTGTTTTTTTCCACCGTTTTTTTGTATTCGGCAAAGATTTTTCCCGATGTACAAAGACTTTTCGGGACCGTCTTTGTACATAAACAAAGATTTTTGGGAAGACAAAAAGTGCAAAAAGGTGTGAAATCCGCAAAAATTTTCGGCGCTTCGCGCCGAAATCAGTAATTGTGTATTCCATATATCTTTAAAATGGCAGGAATTGCATTCCAAAAGGAAAAATGTCAAATTTTTCGGCGCTTCGCGCCGGTTTAAGGCGATTCTTAGTGAATTTTGCCCTTGGAGACCCAGAAATTAGCTAAAATACACTACCAAAAGTCGAACAACTCTGTTTTTACCACACTAAAATCGCGGCTGTACCATATTACAGTACTCCAAAATTTGTGTGTACAACATTTACAAAGATTTTTTGGGAAGACAAAAAGTGTAAAAAGGTGACGATTCCAAAAAATTTTGAGTAATATTAATCCTATATATCTTCAACATGGCGGAATTTGTATTTAGAATGGAATTTGAGACAATTTTTAGCAATTTTTGGCGCCAGAAACCCAGAAATTAGCTAAAATACACTACCAAAGATCGGAAACCCTTTTTTACCACACTAAAATCGCTACTGTACTATATTAGAGTACACAAAAGTTTGCATGTACAAAATGTACAAAGACTTTTGGGGATCATCTTTGTATATGTACAAACGGACCTTGTACAAAAAAAACGCTGTTGCCCTCCCGGAACCGAAATCCTGGCTATGCTCTGCTGTTTTTACAATTTGTTTTTGCTTCTAATTCAAGCAATGATCAAGCCAGACTTCAATTGCTAAATTGATCCAACTAGTCATACGCTTAGATTAATTTAGGCATAAGACAAATTCAAAAATCCTATCTAATCTAAATTTGTGAAAAATAGTTTACAGCTTTAGCCCGTAGCTGGTAATTAGGTTTCTATTAGGCGATAAATCCGAATTTTTCGGAAAAATTTGTCGGGTGCAGTGCAATCGAAAAATGTGCTATTATGAAAATAAAATGAAAAATATGACTTCTGCGGCCGTTTGCTGGCGTTTACGATTAATGTCTTCAATTTTTTTACGCTTGTTACAAAATTCTCCTTCTCGCGTAAGGAATAGATATTTTTTTAAGTGAATTGCTCGCACTTGTATATTATGGTTTTTAATGCCATTTCTAAGCGTTTAAAGCTGTTTAGAGATGGATTATTTTCAAGGTAGAGTTGATACTTAAGTTTCCTGCTTTAGCGTGTGTAGGGGCAAGACCGGTCTAGGGTGTTAAAGATCGAAAAACATGTCAGAATTATGAGAAACTAATCAGTTTTCAAAAATTTGATGATTCCGCGGGGTTGTTAACTTTTTGCGGAATAAAAGTCTTCTCCCAAACCCCTTTTCCATGATTATGTTAGCCTGTAAGGATGCTTTCTTACTCCGTGAATAGGACTCTTTAGCTTAAGTGTAGGCATAGGTTGTGTACTACAGACAGGATGTTGATGTTAAAAATTAGAATTATGGTGTGGTACAATAATTATTAAGTATCACGAGAGCGATGAAAACTTCTGCTTTTATCCTTTATTAATTTCAGTGCCCTCATAAATTATTTTTTAGCTGCTTTCTTGAGGCTAAGTATGGCATGATCAGTCGAACTTATCACTATGGACTGTGGAAAATTTTAAATGATCAAATCACAAGTTTTTTGATTTACCTTTTTATTCGTAATATTAACTTTGATCCATTTTGATCTGCGTATTTGACCGAAAAAATTTAATCGCAGTTTCGCAGTTTCTATTTCCTATGAGGCATAGTTTTCTAAAGTCGAAAGTTCAGGTGGGGGGGTTAAAATCCCGAAATTCGGGACCAATAAATTTAGAGTTCGGGCCTTTTTTGCAGGCCAGATTCGAAATGATTAAAACATCTAATACGAAATGTTTCAATGAGAAATAATGCATTTTTAGTACTTTTTGTCCGATTCTGACTGGTTTCGTCACTTTTGTCAGTAAAAAATATAAAAATACTTCTAAAACTTTGACTTTTTAGGTCATTTTAATTTTACTCAAGGCGTTTTGTGGGTAAACAGAACAGAAATGTACTAGTCGGCGCAAAGCGCCGAAAAATTTTAATATCTTCACTACTTTCGTCCCTGAAATCATGCAAAAAAATGTTTGATACTTCAAAATCGTTCGACAATGACTCGAGTCTTGGACCCTGAGGTAGGGTGATGCCCCTACCCCCTCACCTCCTATGGGTATGTATGCTATGAGGGGTCATTCGTATGGCTCCGGTGCGGATTATGTAACTTCCTTACTATAATTCGTTCAACTTTCTCGGGTTTCTTTGGCTCTATTTGAAAGTTTAACATTATTTATTCAGGAGTCGTCATTTGCTCTCCAGCTTTCCAACAAGCGGCCCGGTTTATGGCGGGCAGGTTATCGGTCAGGCGCTTCTAGCGGCCCTTGAAACTGTTTCTAATGAATTTTTCGTGCACAGTCTGCACTGCTACTTCATAAAAGCAGGTTAGGGAACTCATCCATTGCGAATAGATTGCATGATAGATTATTATTCATTGAATAATAATACCTAATATTATTACTATTATAGTTAGAGCTGCACGCGGGTACCCGAACGTGTACCCGAGTACCCGGATATACCCGGGTACCCGAATCCTCTAATATAAAATGGAAAATTAGCACTGCAGTTATGCAATATGTGCTAAGAATTGAATTAGAAACCTAGAAACATATTACTTCTAAAGTGCGACTGAATCACAATGTAAATGTGATTTGATATAATCAACCGTAAATGTTAAATAAGCGAGTCTGTTAATATCTCCTATTATCACAATATATCGCGCATACCGTCTAGGCATATTCCATTATTCAGCTCTTTAGTTACATTATTTTATTTTTGCCGAATTCTTCTTATTCTTCATTGTAAACAAATTTAAACAAGAAATTATCTGTTAGCGACCCTTTTTTATAATGCATTCACTTCTGTGACCATTATATAAATTTAAACTGCAACTTTTATTCACATCGTGCGCGCAACTGTTTTATTAGACCTGGTTCAAAGCCTATCGATGTTCCAAATGCAGTCAGCCATAGGCGTAGCCAGGGGGATATTCAGGGTACCTGCCCCCGAAATTTGTAAGAAAATATTGTTGATTTTTTTATTGCAATAATGTATGTCCAGAAAACTGAGTTCAAAAAGGCAAAAACGTCAGAATTTTCCGCGCCGAGTCATTATTATTTATTGCTATATAGATCCAACAAATTTAAAAGCTTGAATCAGCTAAAATAATCCAGCACTCCACATCACTTTAGTAATTTAATGCACTATTTGTTCGTTGAATGAAACTGCGCATGTTTGTTGAGCATGATAGTAAAAGTGCGAAAATGATTGTGTACCAGTTTGTCTATTCTTTGTTTCGTTTATCTTTCTTTACAAGGACACATAATCCTATTTTAATTGGAAGGAATGGCCAAATTTTCTTATGTTTTTGCGCATTTCTTGTTCTATGAACTGCATTTTGTTAATTAGAAGGCCACAAATGGCCCTGAAAACGGTAAGAACAAAATTTTCATGGATGCATCTTTCTATATCTTATTGGCAGCGATCCGTTGCTGCGCTATGTACCTAGCAGAGGTCGAAAAACGCAAATCAGATCAGTTTGTGCAATGTAGGAATTCATCAATTTTAAGTGTTTTTGGGCTTGCTTCCGAACCGAGATTTGGCCGATTTTGCAAAAATTTTAACGTTACTATTTAACATTGAAATGTTTTTTTACAAAATTTTCCGGGACTCTGCCCCGGATCCCGCTCGCCACCTCAGACGTCCCGCAGCCATAAAATCTCGTTGTACATGTGCAACGAGATTTTAGGGAGAACAAGCCAGGTAAAAGGTTTAGGAATTTCTAAAAATTTCGGGCGTTTCGCGCCGGCATTAATTTGTCTGCTTTATATGTTTTAAGCGGTATAAATTGAGTTTAATGTGCAAAAACGTCAGAATTTTCCGGCGCATAGCGCCGCCAGTTACTGTTCTTTCTTTTTGTAAAGCTACAGCATTGCGTTTAAAAGCCTGAATCACTCAAAATATCTTCAGTCAAAGTTAGTAATTCGCAGTTTTCTTGTTAGAAGCTTGAATTGTCAAAACTGTTTTGTACAAATTTGATAATTTTCTGCTCTATCAGATTATTAGTATTCACAGAGCTACAAACTGTTAAGGGTGGAAAAAATGACTAAATTTCTTTGCACTTTGCGCCACTTATGAATTCCGAACTGTTTGTCAATAGAAAGGCCGTAAATTCTACACGAAAACGTTTATGCCCCCCCGAACCAAAATTCTCACTACGACTACGTCTCTGCAGTCAGCTCCAGATAGACTTAGACTCGTTTTTGAATAAATTTTCATTTCCGCTTGATTTCAAAATTGCTTTTCGTCAATGTGTTTTCCTGCTTCAAATGTTTTAATGACGCTATGAAGATACAAAACCTGCTTCACAATGTTTTGCTTTGAATTATGAAAATGACTTGAATTTCATCAAATGCATACGAATTCTTCAGATTAAAGCCTTGATTCTATTTAGTCTTGCATTAATTTTTCAATAATTTTACTGCTTAAATATCACTTTGCCCTAGACCTCACAGTCAACCGTAAATAAACGATGTTCACTGCATCCTCTTTTATCTAAGGTCCTACCGGATATACCCGGGTACCCGAATTACCCGGGTACCCGGGTAATGAAATAGCTGGGTACCCGGGTAGTAAAATTTGCAAAGTGTGTAGCTCTAATTATAGTCCATTATAATGTAATAAGTATTATAATTGTTATATGGTTATTAATTATATTACAATTTGGTCATGCATGCGTACGGTCGAACGTTCTGGGAGGGAGAAAACCATAGATGCACACGGTCAAAAGTTCTGGGAGGAGGTAAATTGAGTTTCCTTGAGGGGAGTAAACGATTAATTTCTACGGCTATTTATGGGGCTAAAATCATGAGTTTACATTGATTTTCTAAATATTTTTGTCGTTCCTTACCCCCGCTTTCGTCAAAACCCGTAAAAATGCTTTAATTCGTCATATTTTAGTCTTTTCGAATATTCGTGATTAAGTTTGCATGAAAACAAATGATAATAAGAATGATGAAATAACTTGGACTATCAAATTCGAGGGTTGATTAATAAAGGTATAGCTTTTTAATGAAAAACAATGATATGGCAATATCAACACTCTATTTTTCAACAAAGTCATCTGACATGCTCAAACACTCAAGCCAACATTTGTGGCACTTTTCCATGCTGTCTTGCTTAAAGATTGAACTTAGACCCCTAAAACTAGGATTCAACCTCAGATTTCACCTTATTGTCATATAGAAATCTGCATTCCTTAAAACAAGACCTGGTGTAAAGTCAATCAATAAAGGACTGAGAATCCCAAGAAAGGTTACAACATCAGGTTTCTGGCTGATTTGGAGGCCTTGGTCTTCACTGATAATCTTCAAGCCTCCCTAGTCGCTGATTGACTGATGTTTGGTTTTTGGGTTATAGCAGTAGCAGTAAACCCGTGCTTCATCACCAGGTACTATTTGCTTAGGAAAGTTTTCCATATCTTGTTCAACTTAGTGAAAAAAGTGCTTAATGTTTTCAGCTTAATCATGCTTTTGCTCAGCTTTCAACGAATGCGGCTCCCATTGGGCGCAGACCTTTGACAATTCTAAATCTTCTGTTAACATTGACTAAGCTTTACTTTAATTTACCTCGTATGCACAAAATAATGAACGGAAAGTATCTGAATGAATGAGTGGACAGAGTATTACTCCGGAAATACTTAAGATTATACTTTTGGACATTGTTTGGCGCTCTTTTATAATTCCAACGATAGGTCTTGATCCGCAAATGGCCTGAGAGGGGTATGCCTTTTAAAAGTTGTGGTAGAGGGATACCCCAGTGTGCATGTTTGGGGTAATCCGAGATTTCTTGGGGAGGTAAGGCGGGAGGAAATGAGTAATTTTTTACCTAATTAATATCAAATTTTGCTTAATTTGTCTTATATTATTCTTCATGAATAATTATGATTAAATTTGCACGAATGTACAATTCGTACAAATAACAATAAGGGCGGTAAAATGATCTGTAACATCAAATATAGTTATACAAAATAATCGAAGAAACGTGTCTGAATGAACGAATTGTACATTCTGCTGCTCGAAAAATAAGTATTTGTACTTAAAATCAAAGTGTTAAGACGTCGTTTGCTGGTTTTCCATGGTTCGAGCAATAAGTTAGATCCCAAAACGGCCTGAGGAGATATACCTTTCAGAAGTCCTAATAGGGGGATACACCCTATATCCCCAGTGTGCAATGTGTGAATTCGGTTATCATATTGTCATACAAATGCAATCGAGTACAGTAGATTGCATTTTTCTTGAGTGTTTCGGCAAAGCATAGCGTTAATTATGTAACTGAGCAACAGGTGGACGAGTTTGTTTACAGTGTACCTAATTGAAAAGCATAGACCGTGATTCTCAAATGTACTCATTTGAACATTTTTTAACAGTTATCTCTGGATTTTTTCGGCAATATTCTTTCAAAAATCCTTGAGATATCGTAACAATGTTATCATAATTATTATTTATTATTAATGGTGTTATTATTAATATTATTTTCTCTATAGTGTAAACCAACATCTATCAAATTTCCGTTAAGATATTGCTGCGGCCTGGCTGTATCCCGGCGGCCTACTTTACACGCAGATGCTCTGAAACATTCTATCAGGAATGTAACTGCAATTAAAGACAACTGCAAGCTAAAGTTGATCTAGTGTAAGACATCAATTGGATTAAATGACCTGGGCTTCATAATACGTCTTTGCTTCAAAAACATATGCACGACTTGAGCCATTATATCTTCTTTGCCCATAAAATACCGTTTTTGGCGCAAAATTTGGGTTGCATGCAGGCCGTTAAGAGGTCAATGAAAAGGCAATAATAATAATAAATATTCGGCAGATTCTAAGTAATTACGACAACGATGGCCAAAAAATCGTTGGAAAAGATTCCTTATTTATCTCGGCAACTATGATGGACCAACTGTGGGCTGCCAGCCACCGTCATGTAAAGCAGCTCTTGTTTAACAAATGTAGATAGGCACAACGGAGAAAAGTAGTCAATCGTAAGTAGCGCGTTAGCGCATACCTATAATATACTTGGGTACCATTCTTTCACATATGTTTATAACAGCGAGTGCGCATTTAAGTCTCCCTCACAGCAACAACGGCGCATACCTGGGATGTACGGTTTTTAAACTATAGATAATAAAAAATACAACTTAGCTTCTTTTACTTGTTTACACTCAATCCCGATTTAGTAATGAATGTGTAAAGTGTAAAGTGGAAATTCAAATGATTTGCGAAGGGTTAATTTTTTTAAAATGGTTTCCTTGAATCTGACCTTAAAATTTCTTTACACTTAATGGTTGTTGTTGCACAAAATTGTAGAGTACACAGTTTCTAACTATTTGTGTGTCCGCAAGCTTACCTAACTCCATTTTGTATTCTGTTCAGAGTCTGGTTGGTTTTAAAATGTAGACAATTTTAACAATCTAGGGGGTTTTTATTCTTTCCAAAAAACGATAGTTGTAAAGTAATAATCTTTTTTAGGGTAAATTATGGAGCGAAAAAAGCATTTTATTCTGCCAAGCACTTTTTCGCTTAGAGCATTGCGGGTGAATTTTTTGAATGTTGTCCGTTACGTCAGACCAATGAATCCAGTGGCGGATCCAGGATTTTCCTAAGGGGGGGGGGCGGAGAACCCTGACTTGGGCGGAAAAATTAGCCGTTTTAACCCGAAAATCGCTAAAAATCGCTCAAAAATCCTTAATTTTGCGCACTATTTTGGGCCAATGGGGGGGCGCCCCCCCCACCTCCCTAAATCCGTCCCTGAATGAATCTGACCTTTAAACTTTCCTACTGAGCTGTGAAGAGGTTATTTTGAATTAAACACATGTTTCCTAATGCCAATATTTAACTCCGTACTGTGTATTTTTTGCTTGATCAGTTTTTTTAATTCGAAGGTTTTTGACTCATCCTTAATAAATAATCATTTTTATTCGCAAACACGCAATGTTTTTAGAGTTAAAAGGAAAGAGAAACATTTTTTAAAGTACTGCATGCAAATAGCTCCATAATAATAATAATATTTCTCATGCGCCGTCTTTATCAAACCGTTTCAACATTTTTTCCATATTCAAATCCGTGCAAGTTTATATCTTTCCATTTCACTTTAATTAGGTATTTTTACTTTATTTTTAAAATCGTTCCAACTGGTACTTTTAAGTAGGTATTTTCATCTGCTTATACATATTAGATCAGATTTCTTTTTTCCAATGAGGATGCAATGTTTAAAATCAAGATCATGCTAGTAGAAAGTAGAATAATATTAAGAGAAAATGCTCCGATGAAGCAAAAAAAGCTGAATATACTTGAATTTCTTTATTGTTAAGTATGTAAAAGGAGGGACAAGGGAAAAATTCCCTATATGCGTAAGAGCCGTAAGAATGTGCTTAACAGTTAGACTTCCTCTGAACAACGCCAAAATCGAAGTATATTTTGCGGCTTGTGAAAATGAAAAATCAAGTTGTAGTCACAAAACATTTTTACTGTTTCGCAACGAACCACCGAAAAACTTTAACGTGTGTTAAATGATCGATTCATAATTTATTTCACGAAATCATACCTTCCACAACGCTCTGATGAAAAAAAGAATATTGGAGTAATCTTTACACCTCTAGACCGACTCAATTCAGTCTACAGAAACGGACATAGGCCGGAAAATATACTCCGATCTTTGCCTTCTTTAGAAGTCTAACTGTTTAGCACATTTTTATGCCTTTTGCGCATATAGGGAATTTTTCCCTAGTTCCCTCCTTGTACATCCTTGACAATAAAGAAATCCAAGTATATTCACCTCTTTTGCTCCATCGTAGCATTTTCTCTTGCTAATAGGAAGCAATAATCTGCGTTACATTTTGTTCTCATGCATTTTGATTACGGTTTGTTTAAAATTACGTGATTAATATGTTAGTCAACTTTTTGATAGCGACTGTCAAAACCCCAATACTGTATCATGTGGATAGAGTCAGGGATGGCCGCAGCTTTTGTACACGGTTGGTCAAAGCGGTTCAGAACGGAGAAGCAATTCACACGTGCATGCTTTCGTTTCATACGGTAAGCTATTCTTTGCACGCTGAATTTTAAGTACAATACTTCTTTAGCCTCTTCTTGCGTGCATACATGTAACGGCTCGAAATTTAGGGTGGGGTTCCCGGCCATTTTTAGGGGTGTGGGTAAATGACTTGCAATTTTTGGCCAAATACGGCCATTTAACACCTGAAAACGGCCGAAATTCAATTTTTTCAAATATCGTGATGGTGTCAAAATTTTCTGAGTATAGGGACGATCAATTTTGAGGATCCCCTCATCCGTCCTGTCACATGTATGTTTGTATGCCTCTTGCAATTAATGGCAAACGTCTGTGCAGGAATCTTGCCAGCGCATTGAAGAATAATGCAAAAAAGAATGTCAAGCATACACGATCTTGGAAGTTTGGGAGGGTTTGGCCCCCCGCTCCCAGTGAGGTAACCACCCCCCCCCATAAATTTTTTCACTCGCCATACATAATTCATCGTTTTACAAACAAATTCTTAAGTCAATTTAAATATCTGTTTGATGAATAGTGACAAAAATGTGGGCGCTTGCGGCAATTTTTCACTTTATTTTTAATTTTTTACGTGTTAAAACGATAGATCGTCAGAAAAGCCAGAAAATGATGTTTTTGTTTCGTAGTTCCGTTTTCGAGCCTGAAAAGACTTTTTAGAAATTTTTCTTGGTTCCACTTAATCTCTCAGAATTCTCACGCTGTGCATGTCTGGTGACAAATTACCTTATTTTTTAAATATGTCCATCTTCTGTACAGAAGTACAACATAAGTACACTGTAACAATACGCAATTACATTTAACACTGATCTGGAGAAAGTTTATCCTTTTTAGCTCATTCGTTAAGTCATTGTGTACAGTGTCAAGTCTCACGTGCACACAAGAGTAAATTAAGAGTGCATAGATGGTACATAGGTGTGCTCAACAAGTGGTAACGTGTGAAGAGAGCACAGCCACAGACAGTAACACATGAACAGCATGATAATTATGGGGGTCAGCCGGCAGCCCCGCAGTTTTTTCTAAAGTAACTTGCGTTTTTAAAACGATGGATACAAGTAAAAACACAATTTTTTGACGTTTTCGACGATGTTTTATGTTTTATAACGTAAAAGCAACAAATTTTCAAAAAACGTGGGGTTCAGTCTTTTTTGTGAAAATCGCAGCTATTTTGCGGCAGCAGCTATTCTGAGAGGCCGAACCTCTAGAACAAATTGTCGTTGACTAGATTCCGTGGAAACGTTTGAAGAAGAGCTACATATATGCTAGTTTTTTTTACGTTCATAACGTATTCGACGCGAAGCGAACATTTAATTAATTATTATGATAATCATATAATTATAATATAAATAAGTATACGCGAAAAATATTTTCGTAGTTTCGTATTTTTGTCAGTGAAACACTTCGAGTTATTGAGGCTAAGGGAACCCTATAAATTTTATTGATCGTACTCAATGGCGGATCTAAGATTTTTTATGGGGGCGGTATCCCAACTTTTCCAAAAATAGTTAAAAAATATGTCCTAAAATTTGCCCTTAACGCGCAAAATAGCGTTTTTTCGGTGTTTTACATTGTATACTTTTACATAAAATCACTTTTGGCGCAATATTTTTTCTTAAAATTTTTAAAATTTTAGACAATTTTGTGCGAAAAATTCATTAAATTTCTTTGACTTTAACAAAAATCTGGCGCGAAGCGCCGAAAAATTTGTGAAATTAAGGCTGATAGACGTTGAGAAGCATGATTTACTGCTTGATTTCCTGTATTTATAGCATTTGATGCAAAACATCGACATTTTTAATTGAAAATAGAATAAAAGTATGCAAAAATAGCTGTTTCTGCTGTTAAAATTGTTTTGAAACCTACATGAACAGAAAATGGCTTCCAGGCACGGTTTTTTTTTTGTACTCGGCAAAGATTTTTCCCGATGTACAAAGACTTTTCGGGACCGTCTTTGTACATGTACAAAGATTTTTGGGAAGACAAAAATTGCAAAGAAAGGTCTAAAATTCGGGAAAATTTCGGCGCTTCGCGCCGAAATGAGATAATTGTGTGTTCTATATATCTTTATAATGGCAGAAATTGCATTTCAAAAGTAAAAATGTCAAATTTTTCGGCGCTTCGCGCCGTTTTAAGACGATTCTTAGTGATTTTTACCCTTAGAGACTCAGAAATTAGCTAAAACACACTATGAAAAATTGGAGAACTCTGTTTTTACCACACTAAAGTCGCTGCTATACCATATTATAGTGCCCAAAAATTTTGTGTGTACAAAATGTACAAAGATTTTTAGGAAGACAAAAACTGTAAAAAGATGTAAAATTCCCACAATTTTCGGCGCTTCGCTCGAACTGATAAATTATTTGTCCTATATATCTTTAAAATGGCAGAATTTGCATTTAGAATGGAAAAATGTCAACATTTTGCGGCGCTTCGCGCCGTTTTCAGATAATTTTTAGTATTTTTGGCGTCAGAAACCCAGAAATTAGCTATAATACACTACCAAAGATCGAAAACCCTGTTTAACCACACTAAAATCGCTACTGTACTATAGTATAGTACACAAAAATTTGTATGTACAAAATGTACAAAGACTTTTGGGGACCATCTTTGTACATGTACAAACGGACCTTGTACAAAAAAAAACACTGCTTCCAGGCAGTGTTTTTTGTACAAGGTCCGTTTGTTGGATACTATGATATGAAAGAATAGTTTTGAAAAATGAGCTTGCTAAGCGAGTTGTAAACTAAGAGGAGCTCAAAGTTTAAACCTACCATTAAATTATAAAGATAATAATAAAAGATTTAAAGCTTTAAGAAAAAGAAAAATGTGTCAATACTATGATATAGTGCGGTAGCGACTTTAGTGTGGTAAAAACAGAGTTGTTCGACTTTGGTAGTGTATTTTAGCTAATTCCTAGGTTTATGAGGACAAAAAATCATTAAGAATCGTCTTAAAACGGCGCGAAGCGCGGAAAATTTGACATTTTTCCTTTCGAAATGTGATTTCTACTATTATAAAGATATTTAGGACACAAACACACAATTACTCATTTCGGCGTGAAGCGCTGAAAATTTTTGCGAATTTTAGACTTTTTTTGCAGTTTTGTCTTCCCAAAAATCTTTGTGCATCTACAAAGACGGTCCCGAAAGGTCTTTGTACATCAAGAATCTTTGCCGAATACAAAAAAACCGTGGTTCAGGTCGCCAAGAAGTAAATAAATGTCAATTATAGGTATCATCCGGCGCGTAGCGCCGAAAAATTTGAGAAATCATGGTCACTGACGGCCAAAAATCATTGCAAATTGCATATCCATTCTTAATCTCGCCAAATTTTTGGCCAATGGGGGAAGGGCGGCCGCCCCCCCCCCGCGCTTCCATTAAATCCGTCCCTGATCATACTGATTTGTTGAAATCTTTATAAATTGAATTAAATGTTAAAATTCATTTGAAAGCGAATTTGTTAAAATTTCACTGTATCAAGTTTTACGCTCTTCATTCTAGATCGTTGGTGAATTGCATTAGTAGAACTGAATTAATAAAATTAATAAGTTAATAAAACTAATAGAATTAATGTATGCTGAGCCTACTGTCTTATGTATCTCGCTAATTTTTAAGCTCTAAGTTAAACGTAAACGTACTCGTATTTCTCATTTGATTCTCTGGAAAATACTTAGAAAATTTTGAGGCATTTACTATTGGGGTCATATACTTACCGAGTCAACAAACGGGAGATTTCGCTTTTGGATACCAAACTCATTTTTGGACATGGCCGACTCTAAGCTTTCTTGCATATATACGATCGATGACCATACATGATCTGGGAAGGGGTTTTAAACCTCACCCTCAGAAAGATTTTAATTCCCTTCCCCAGAATTCGCTGGTTTTTGGAAGTTCCCACAAATATTTTAAAAATTCGTAGAAAATGTGCTTTTTTTAGTGTTTCTAGCAATCTATGTGCTTAAAACTGTCAAATTTTCGGCGCTTCGCGCCATATACTCATGTTTTGATTTGACTATATTTTGTTCGATTTGTTCGACTTTTTTGATTTTTTTCGAAATTTTTTACGTTTTATGCTCTGAAGATAGAGCATTGTCAAAACGCCGAAAAACTATGTTTTCGACGCGTACCTACCATTTGTTGCCCAAAAAGGCACTTTAAAATTTCCACCCCCCCCAAATTCCCATGCTGTGCATGTCTGCTATTGACGAATGGTCAGTAGGCAACAGAAAGTTTAAGACTGCACCGCTAGGTAAGATTAAATGATAACTAACATAATACAACCTGGAAAGGTCAACGGTCGTTTTTGCAGCGATTGATGAGGGAGGTCACGGGTCGAGTCTAGGGTCCGATTAAAGCTAACCCGATTATAACACCTTTTAATTTATATTTGTATTTTTATATTTTGTTTTAGCCAATTTCAGTAAATTATTGACTTTAACTTTCTAAGTGTAAATAAATCGAGTTCGGTTGAGTAAAATAAGTCAATCTGTGTAGTGATAGAAAACAAAAAAAGATTAATACGATTGAAATGCTTTAGGAGGAAAAGCCGGTCATAGAACATCAATCACTCATGCCTGAAACAAAACCTGTTGAAGCATGTCGTGACGCTAAACTAACTTTGGAGGAATATCTACGGTGAGTTTTATAATAATGATCGTGCATATTTACGTAAGCAAAGCACGAATGTTAATTTTGTATCATTGTATACAGGCTGTATCCAGACTTTAATTTCCGAGCCGGGGTCAACAATTTTTAGCCCAAATATCTTGAGAACCATTGGGAGATGGGCAAAAATAAAGGTATTTTAGAGCGTATTTTGGCGGGCTCTACACATTGTTGAAGGAAAATTCAAAAAGAAATATTCCAAAAATTTTCCATTTCATACTGAAATAAAACAAATCTAACCTTTACACTATCTACGTAACTTATTTTAAGTCATTCAATCGCCAAACAATTTTTTAACTTTTGTTTTTGTATTTATGTTTTGCCAAAAAAACAACACAGAAAATGAATAATTCGGCGCTACACAATCTATGTTCTACATATCTTTGAGCGATTCTGAGCAGCTTAGAAGACTGGAACTTTAGTTTAACAATTCTTAATAATTAATAAATTATAAGTGATTACTACTTTACTCTACAATAATAATTTAACAATTTTATTACAATATTTCTTATTTGCGTAGCTCGAAAAAACCCTAAAATCTGTTCTGGCTGTAATTTAGACGTACCTCGAGAATTTTTCGTTTTCCCTCTGGTTAGGGCCATACATGATCTTGTGGGTAACATTGTTAAAAGGGTTAATTACCAGAAAGTTTTTCACCTCCTCCTCAGAAATTTTTTCACCCCCTCCAGAATTTACGATTTTTCGAAAGTTCCTGAAATTTCCTCAAAATTCGTAAAAAGGTGCTTTTTCAAGCGTTTCTAGCTATCTATTTCCTCCAAAAGTGTCAAATTTTCGGTGCTTCGCCTAGCCACTTATTCATTTGTGACCATGTTTTGCTCATTTATTCGCATTTTTCAATTTTTTGAATTTTTTAGTATTTTTTTTTTGCTCTAGAGAGATAAAGCATCGTTTGAAACGCCGAAAAACTATGTTTTTGACGCGTATTCAGCATTTTTAAGTCTAAAAGGGCATTCTAAAGTTTTACCTCCTCCCCTAGAATTTCCATGCTTTGCATATCCGCGAGGGACCCTTGTGAGATTTAAAAGTTATTTTTCATTTCCAGGGGTCCGGCCCATACATGGGCAGCAAGAAAATTCTGGGGGTGCAGGATTTTTCAAGGTAAAAAAATGGCCTTAAAAATGGTGGTATGGCGTAAAAACACCATTTTTCGACGTTTCTCATCAAGCACTATCCATTGGCATCAAAAAATTGCGAAAAAACGAAACCAAATTTCAAAAATTGAATTCTGGGGGTGCATACCCCACAAACCCCCACGCCCAGGTGTGGTCCGGCCCCCTTGAATACGAGCAAGATTGTGCACGAGCATGTACCGTTTGAAGTCTGGAAACTTGTTTGATGTGTTTGTACAAGTTTTTGACTAATCGCTCTGTTTGCATTTTTGGATTTGAGTGAAGGGCTATTTCTATGGACCAGCGCAGCTAGAAAGAACACAAGTGTTTTTACTTTGTTTATTTGTCGTTTTGGAAGAGCGACGTCGTGCTTATAATAGATTTTTAGCAGGTTTTATGCTGTTTGTAATTAATAAATTTGTGAAAGATTTTTTTCTGTTGTTTTTTATTTTAAATTTTAATAATTACTAATTTATTATTTTAAATTGAATCGCCTGAAAGATCGAATCTGTTCCTGCAACGTTTGCATGCGAATAAACTTTTTTTTGCATAAATGATTGGTTTTTCGGGACATTTCTCATTGTTTCAACAAATTAGGGCTATCCATTGCTATCTTTCGTCCCGTCTTGCTTATTGTGTCATACAATAGCAGGTAGACAGTCAAGTCTAGTTTTAATTGACGTCTACAGCATTTAGATAAGTCTGGCTTGTAGTTAATTTACCTAAACACCACATAAGCCATATATAAACGAAAATGCTCAAAACTAAAGTCCGTAGGAGACGAAATATATAAATCCAGGTGACACAATAGCGTTTCTGATGGTAAGAGCTTATGATTTCCACTTCGAATACTTTACTCCGTATCTCACATACCATGTCAGAATATCTAAAATAAAATGCATTTTATGACGTCTTGCACCGTATTTCTGAGACCGTAAACTCAAATTTTTCGATAAAACATTTAACGTTTTTTTATCTAGATAACGTTAAATAGTGGCAGGATGACGCAAAGCACCGAATTTTCCGTTATCACGTTGAGAGAAAATTAATCATCAATTTTTAAGCAATCCTTAACATGAATTCTGATCGCACTTGAGTCTTAATTGTGGTAGAATAGCTTAAAGGCAAAATACGAACCTTCTCTGAAAGCCGATTTTTTAATCTATTACCTGGCATTAACCTATCTTATGAATGATTTTTGATGGCTGATGTCTCAGCTGCCGCCGCTTGTTCTAATAATGCGGCCATGTGTTTAGATATCAAGGTACATAAATCGTTAAGTGTGGGCTTCTTATTTTTTATTTTATTTTTTCAGTTCTATTTACCCCAACTTTTCTTCTCCAAAATATATAATTTCTTCTGAAATAGATCATCTCAAAAAAATAATGAAACATCTCACATCTCATTCATCATATCAGAATCAAGAAGAATGGTCAGATCTGCTTTATGATAGTGTCGTGCCAAATTGCTGGAATTAAAACACTCGTTTCGGCTAAAAGTGTGCATTTACGTGTAAAATCGTACCCAAAACTGGCAGAATATGTTGTACGTTTTCGCTGCATTACTGTTACAATTCTTTTAATCAGAAGTAAGATAAAGAAATAAGTTATGAAGGAATAATTGTAAGGTCAAAACGATCGATGTTACTTTTCTCCTACAAATAGCCTGGTTCGTTCGATAATACTTCGGTTTTCATTTTCTGTTTCCAATTTTTTATACGAATTTCGAACAAACAAATAAGTTCGAATCTTTGAAAAACTCGAAGGCCCTTTGAAAGTGACGATCTGATCCGAAAATTAATAGTTAATAAAATATTTAAAGTACATTCTTGGAACAAAACAGAATATGCATTACACTTTTACAATTTTGTTGCAAGACGTCTCTTACGATAAAAAAATGGTTACTACAAATATATGTGCTTTTTTGTACATTACAAGTGTTTCGCTAATTGGACGCGAAGCTCCTCGAAAACATACGAACGTTTTTGGTTTCTATAGAAGCAGGGTTTTTGTTCAAATGGTCGAAAAGTTTTTATACTATTGCATCGGGCCTCTATTACCGAATTTCAGAACGGATAATGTGTTCCAAATTGATTAACGATTTCAATTTATTTATCTTCAAGGATACTATTTTCTTTCATCTTTTATATGCGCTTTGTGCCTTACTCCCCCTTATTTAGATTAGTTATAATGAAAACGTATTCTTCCCTTTTTATACAGCAATCCTAATCTCGATGAAGACACAAGGAATAGAATTTCAGGGCGATTACGCAACCTACCGTTCACATTTGAGGTCAGACCGATAGACGATGAGTGTTTTATGCGAAGGAAACCACTGACCCCTAAATTGCATTTTTGGGTCAAATCGAAAGGATCGATTGGTAGGTCGCGTTTTGCTACCTTTCCTATTCATAAAAGTTGCGTCTACTCGTACTAGCAGCGGACAATCACCAAGGCATGTATAGGCATACATGTAAGAAGGGAATGGCGGGATCCCTCACCCAAAGTTGGTCATCTCCCTATCCCTCAAAGCCGGAAAATATTTGACCGCCATTTTTAGGGAAAAATTGATTTTTTGCCGTTTTTAGGTGTTTTCTGGCCCTTTTTAGCCAAAAATTGCTGGTCATTCACCCCCTGCCCTAAAAATGGCCGGAGACTTCCACTCGAAATTTGAGCCAGATGATGATGATGATGATGATGATGATAATAATAATATGATTGTGAGTCATGTTGTTTAGCAGCTTTAGGATCTAACGTATTGGTAGATATTGAATGTACGGGCAAGTCAGGGATTTTTTGCAGATATCTAAAGAAAACTTATTTTAAACTGTGCTGCTTATCGATGAAACACAATTTATGGTCTGTTTAAAGATTACTTCGGACGGAAGAAAAATTAATCTCAATTGCAGGATTTCATCCTATAAATTTTCTCTTTTTAGCCGTTTTTATCCGCTTTGGACAATTTGTTCGATTAATTGATAATAATGTAAGCGCACAAAGTACGCAGTAGAAGTAGTCATATTTTTAGCATTTCAAACGTTTAAATAGGGTTAACTAAATATGTAAGCCAACTTTTCACTAGACAACCGAAAAATCTTTTCACTTGGCAATCGAAAAACTTTTAGAAAAACCTGGTCCCTTTTCCATAGTCACCTACCTCACTATAGACCATGTTTTGTAAATTTGAGGAAGCACTGACAACATCCTTCATTCTTTCCATAGTATACAAAGTGTTGTAATAAATAAACAAATACATACAATAAATGAATAAAAATCATATATATATAAAAAACTAGTACTTCATAATCCATGTGTGATTTACTCTTATATGTTTGTTTCGTTTGCTTTTACTTTTCATGTAGACGTGTAGTATCAATTGACGTACGTACCATACCAGACCTCAGAAAACGGCATTTTCACATTAGTTAGTTTAATATTCCGCTCAAAAATAAATATTCACCGACGAATCTGAACATGAATAACTTCATTATTAAAAAGATTGATGAAAAATACTTCATAAATAACAAATATTAATAATAATACTAACGATACGATGATGATGATGATGATGATAATAATAATAATAATAATAATAATAATAATAATAATAATAATAATAATAATAATAATAATAATAATAATAATAATAATAATAATAATAATAATAATAATCATCATCATCATCATGAGGATGATACTAATAGTAATACTAATACTTTATTCGGAATAAGCGTAGGGATAAAATGTCGCAAGGAAAAAAAGCAGCACGATATAAAACGCGAAATGTACTGGACACACAGGCAGACAACTGTTTGCGCTCATGTGTGCCCCATCAATAAATCACTGAAATTAACCTTTTTCAAATTCCTCTTAAATGTCTCAACATTCGGAGAATTATGAATATGTTGTGGAAGATCGTTCCAAATTCTAGCTGACCTAGTAGATTATGATGATGATGATGATGATAATAATAATAATAATAATAATAATAATAATAATAATAATAATAATAGTAGTAATAATAATGATAATAATAATAATAACAATAATAATAATGTTGCTAATAATAATAAATAGATACATAATAATTCATAAATTCATTGACTAAAAACTACATATTTCCTAATTTTCTCCTTTCTTTTCGGAAAAATTAAAAACCCTAAAAAATCATCATTGTACGCTAAAACATTCTGCTTAACCTTTTTTCGCTCATGCCCGGTTACCATGTGATTTTCTTCGTTTCATTTTTATTTTTAGTAAATCTTGTTTTTCTCGTTCTTCTCTTAGTATCAGGATGACATTGTACGCATTAATAGGAGACGATCGGAGGCTTCATCATTGCGTGAGCGCTTATATCTCCGACACTGGCCTGATCGGAGCCTCCTTGTTACCTCATCCGGACGTTCCATTGCAAGCAGGAATGACATTCACCCTTGACCACGCCATGTGGTTTCACAGGTCGCAATATGGCATGGATGAATGGATGTTGTACGAAACCGAGAGCGACATTGCATGTTAGTATTTCCATGCATTTTCATAGGAACTAATATGCATGTATGCAAATGGTACAGCAGATATATTTCGTTTTAGAAGCTTATTTCCACGCCACGTGATTTAGGGCTCATTCAGATGATGGGGGAGGGGATTGGAAGAAAGTCGAAATAATACCTAAGGGTGGCTAAAAGCACAACTGGGCGTGGGGGTTTGGGGGGTATGCACTACCCTCCCCCCGAGAAACCAAAATATCCCCCAGAAACCAAAATACCCCCAGAACCAAAATACCCCCATAATTCAATTTTTGAATTTTTTTTGTTTTTTTCGCAATTTTTTTGATGCCAATGTAGAACCGTTGAAAAATGGTGTTTTTTCGCCATATCCATTTTTAAGGCCACTTTTCGACCATTGCAAAATCTTGCACCCCAGAATTTTGGTGCTGCCCACGTATGGCTAAAATGTGTTATACGTACTTTCCCGTTATTTTGACCTGTGTTAAAGCACGGGTTCCCTTTGAACTTCGCAAAAACACTTTTTAGAAAGTAATTGTCCAGTACACGTACATACTTGTAATATGTAAAGCACCGTAAGTTGTTTCCACTTCGTCGAACGATCAGTTCTATCTAAGCGAAGTGACTAAGAGGGAGATTTGATGTGAAATACCATCAATCAAAAGATCTGCTGATGATGTCGCAATTTTAACAGAAACTCAAGATTATCTGCAAAATATGTTGAATGCTATACAAAAAGAAGCCGCATCAATTGGACTGAAAATGAACGCCTCAAAGACCAATTACTTAACATCTGGTAACCTGGACCGTGCACTGAAATTATATGATGATATTATTCAGATTGTCCATTTCTTCACTTACTCGGGGTCCCAAATAACAACAGGTGGGGCCTGGAGAAACAATAGCCAGAGTTCGAAAATATTTAAAAAATTTTAATTCAAAAAAAAATTTTAAAAAAAATCGAAATTCTCGTTGCATACCACCACTCACGCTTAGGTTATGTTCTGGCACCATAATGCACATAACTAAGCCTAAGCCTGAATTTTGACAGAACAAAATACATATCGATGTTGTTTTCCAAAAGGTTCTAAGTCCATTTTATTTTTGAATTGAGTTATACATTCATTAACTTCTACTGATATGTTTTAGACATCAAGGTGCTCATGTATAATTGAAGGGTGAAGATATTAGAAAGCTAACAGGAAAAGACCTCTTAGATATAGTATATTCATCATGTTGAAGACTAAGAGCTCAGAAAAACTCAGTCAACTCAAAAAGAACTGAAAAATAGATGAAAATTTTTTGGCAAAGTAACGTCGACATGTACATCTTATAATTAATGCTTGAATGAATTGAAGAATTGAGTGAATTGGGTGAATCAATTGAATTAGTGAATTAATGGAATTGAGTGAATTGAGCAACGTGACCCACATCCCACTGATTAGGCTTGCATTATGTTTGGCCATGATTTTAAATCATCAAAGAATGTATAAAGTCATTAGTTTAGCTGAAGTGTTAACATCTGAGCTTAATTAAAACTAAATCTGCTGACGTTAGGATGTCAAGTAAGCACTGAAGAATGGATCGCGATATTGAGAAATCCTTCATGTAATTATTTATCAGCCGGAATACAGGCCCATAGCCAGGATTTTTTGACCGAGGGTGCGAGCTTAGTTTAAAGTGCGACCACTCGAACATTAATCCTCCGTTTACGATCATGTTTTCGCAGTCAAAGTACACCATCATAGCAAAAACTCTTAGTCCATATTAAGCTACACCTTCTTTTATGCTGTGACAGTTATTACTTTCATTTAGTGCAATTTTTATGCTCTTTCTAAATATGTTATGAATTATGTAATGTATTTCTCTACATTTCGTTTGTAAGAGCTTAAGTCAACAGAAATTTCGCAAAACTTAATTAATCAATGAATAAGAAAAAGTTGGAGAAAAATTCGAGATGGGATTGGCAAAGGCGCTCGAATTTTTCTTCTCTTATTGACATTTGGTTCACAACGAGCGAATCACTAGCTAGTACGTTATTTATCTTTGAACCATACTGAAAAATAACAGATTAGTTTAAAGTTTTAAATCTCAACTGCGACTTTGTGCTGAAAAAGTGGATATGCAACAATTGTATTTGCAGCAAAATTGGAAAATTTGGAAAAAAATTATCACCCGTTACTCGTTATTTTTCAACAGAAATTTGGTGCGTCCGGGTCTCAAAAATTTCAATATCGTGTCCGTGTCCAAAACAAGAAACGGCTAATAACCCCTACAAACCATAAAGATTAAATACAGTGACAAAATTTGAAAAATCGTTTGTTGACTAAATGATGTGAAATCAGTTTTATAGATAGTATAAATGTTAGGTTTGTTTGATTTTATTATGAGATAAAGTGAAAATTTTCAATCCCCCGCATCTCGGAACAAAATCCTGTATACGGGCCTGCCTATACCTATATTCCATGTGCTTAAAATTATGTTTTCATTTGTATTTAAGCTTCAGGCCGCACGTTTGTGCGAGGTAAAATGTGGAGCGCAGATGGCATGCTAATGTTTTCTACAGCTCAAGAAAGTGTAGTTCGAGTCTGCAGAATTTGATGCTATATTTGCGAAATTTAAGTTTATTTTCTTCTATTAAAGCATGTTAAACATACGTGATTATCCACTGATACTTTACTGTATTATTCGTGTTTCAGTTTGTGAGACATAGCTTCATTTTGTATATTAAATATGCGCGATTTATTTGAACAGCTAAAATATTTAGCTCATTATCTTCCACATATCTTCCTATTCTTACTCTAGTAAAATTCAGCGCATGCACTGTTATTTAGCACCTTAATTTCAAATGAAAGCGCAAAATAATATAGTAACTTACATGTGCATTTACACACCATTATAAAAAACAATAATAGGTGCTTACACTTGCTACACCTTATGATTTACGGCCTCTAGGGGGTAGATTGCTGTGGTACGCAATAAACCTCGCGGTTCTGGATCAGACATGCACATGGGGGGTTTGGGGGTCCTGAACCTCCCTAGAATGGTGAAATGGAAGATAAGGCAAAAATCAAAATGATGGCCAAAAATGGATGAAAATTGAAAATATTCTTCAATAGAGCTTCAGATTGACCAGAAACTGTAATATAGTTTTAACGCTATTTTAGCGCTTATGCCAGATTTTGAAGTCAACCCAAAAAAGATCGGTCAAGCTTAGGTGCATTTTTTAGTGATTGAGGTTTTTTGCGCCTGTGGTTAACTATTGGTTGGGTGTTTTTTAGGCAGTTTGAACTTAAAATGGGGGTTTTGTGAGCACTTGGCAGCCCTACCTAGGTGCCTCGGACCTTAGGCGAAATCGGGAATAGCCCTTCCGTGAATCCCGTCCATATGTGTATGTAACTTCGACCTGCTGCATTCAGTGACTCGCGCCGACTACTTGGCCATAAATATAATGACGAAACTTTGCAAATACAAGTGCTAAACATTCTTTTTCGTTAGTAGTAGATTTGCATTCAACTGGTCTCAGTTGTTCCTAATATATGTACGCTATCGTCCATTTTTCAGATTATCTTTGTTGCATAAGCACTGCACCTAATGCTTCAGCATCACTAGCATCAGTTTGGATACAAAATGTAGGTACTTAAACCACCGTATAAATGAAAACGCAAAATTGGTGGAGAAACAAATGAGCTGCTTTAATTTTTCGAGATGCTTTTAAACGAGTTTTTGTGTCCATTCGAACTTTAAGCTCCTTTTAGCATTTCATGCAATGGTTGAGATAAAAGCAGTAAGATGTGGCACAAATCTGCGCAAACCACTGAAGCAACCACAAAAACGGCTGCATTTGTTTGAAGGTCTTAGGCGGCTTGTGATCTACAACCGCTTGTGGTTCTTTCAGGATATGGACGAATGGGATCCATCTAAGTGACCTAAAAATTCACCTTTTCTGGAAGAAATTGACATTTATTCGGCTTGAGCTTCAAATTAGCTTCTTTAAAAACATCGAACACAGATTGTGAGTTCTTAGAAGAAGCCCCGAAAAATGGTTGTTGGAAAAATAATTATATCGTCGATATAAACCAAACAAATTTCCTAGTTTAAGCCTTTTAACACTTATTCCATTAGACGCTTAAATGCAGATGGAGCATTTTTTGAACCAAAGGCCATTATTACTCTACACTCGTGTCCTTCCGAACAAATAAAAGCTGTTTTTTCTAGACTTTCCGGGTGCATAGCTATTTGCCAATAGCCAGACTTTAAATCTAACGTAGAGCTTAACCAAAAGCATCGAGATAATCTTCAATCCTTGGGATCGGATAAATTTCCGTTTTTGTGACAGCATTTAGACCTCTATAATCAACGACAGGTCTCCAAGAATTATCTTTTTCTTTATCAGAAAAAATGGTGCTGCCCAAGGGCTTTTCGATGGTTGAATTATATCAACAGTTAACATTTTTTCGATTTCTTGTTGCAGAAGCTTACGTTGTGCGATAGAGTGTTCTAAACGGAACTTTAGCAACAGGAGGAGAATTGAACCTGTATCTATACGATGCTGCACTAAATGAGTTATACCTAACGGTTCATTATCCAACGCAAATATTTGTCCATTAGCTAACAAAATTTTTTTAAGCTCAACTTTTTCATACGAATTAGCAACTGATGAATCGACCATAGAATTTACGACTTCTTCAAAATTTTGTGGTATTATATCTTTAGGTGGATCAGAAATCGCAATTAAACGTGTAACTTCAGCTATTATAGTATTACTTTTAACTTTGACAGATTTTTCTGACAATATTAAGCATACAAATAGGAATGATTTTACGTGAACTATCGAGAATTGAATGCGAAACTTACATAGGATTATCGTCAGTATCAAATGGAATTTGATCTACAACGTACGTATCAGTTTCAGGAAAATTTCTACAACAGCGGGCACGATGTTTTGGCAAAAGGATGGAATTTTCACGAGTTTCGCACTTCGTACCACTGACGCTCGAGCCACTAAAGGCGATGATGTTTTTGGCTGAGATGATGCACAACCATACGTGGGCAGCAAGAAAAATCTGGGGGGGTCAAGATTTTTGAAGGTCAAAAAATGGCCTTAAAAATGGTGATATGGCGATAAAAACACCATTTTTCGACGTTTCTCATCAAGCACTATCCATTGGCATCAAAAAATTGCGAAAAAAACGAAAAATATTTTCAAAAATTGATTTCTGGGGTCTTTTGGTTTCTGGTGGGGGGTCCAGATCCCCCACGCCCATGTGTGTGCACAACTAATAAGATAAAAATGCTTACCAGCCATTTTTATATAGCGTTTTCTAACATTAATAGAGCCATGTACATGAGAATGATAAAGAAAATTCAAGCCAAAAATAACATCTTCAGCTAATTCCGTTACAACACTCGCTTTTGCCAAAAATCGGTGATCGCTGAACCAAAAATGGAAATTTAATTCACCATAAACGTCCATTACGCCTTTACTTAGCAATTTGAATCCTAATTGTAGGATTTTTCAGCTCAACGTCTTGATTAAAAACTTTATCAAGAAAACGTTTGCTTACTAACGAAATTTGTGCACATTAAAGCATGAGGAAAATCGGACGCCGTCGCGTTTGTCGCTTGAAACTGAACATCGTTATCACCGCATAAATTCGGAGGAGGAAGCGACTTGAAACGTGGTTGCTATGGCCTTAAATTTATTATAATTAAAATTTCCTCGATAATTAAATCGTGGGAGCTGATAAGGATTAGGGCCTCTGAAGTTAGTATTCACAAGATTATTGAGCCTATAAGCTGACTGATTTTGACCTCGAAATTTCTATTCAACGATGTATTGGTATTATTAAAAGTGTTACGCCAGAATGTTTGCCTAGAATTGTTTGAAAATCTGAAGGCATTCCGCTTTGTGAGGGCGTACCTGGCTGTAAAATGACTCTAGAATATGAATTAAAATTACGATTAAGTTAGCTATAATTTCTTCGCTGGCTTTAAATAAATTTCTGATTAGCCTTATTAACAGACAAATTTCGAATTTGTACTTCTAAATCAGCTACCTTTTGCTAGTATCATTAGATATGTACATTACTTGACTTGACTTTTTGAAAGCATTTCGACTCAGTACCACACGTGGGCGTGTGGGGTTGAGGTATGCACCCCCAGAAGTTGGAATACCCCCCTCAGAAATCAAAATACCCCCTCCCCATAATTCAATTTTTGAAAATTTGTTTGCTTTTTTAGCGATTTTTTGATGCGATTGGATAGTGCTCGATGAGAAACGTCGAAAAATGGTGTTTTTATCGCCATACCACCATTTTTAAGGCCATTTTTGACCTTCAAAAAAAATCTTGAACCTCCCCAGAATTTTCTTGCCCCACGTATGCATACGACCACTTTAAGACCATTTTTTTACCTTTATTCACCCCCAGAATTTCGGTGCTGCCCACCTATGCTCAGTACTACTATTTGTTCCAGCTTTCGCATTGCGAACAAATTTTATGTCCTCGTCGACAGTATTGATGGCCCATATGCCTTATTTCGCACTTGATTCCGTTGTACGTCTTCGATTCGTTTCGCAGAAGCAAGCATATCTGCAAGTTCTGGCTCGTCCTGTAAATTGACTTTAAACGGACGGATAATATCAAGCAAAAGAATGCTCCGATGGAACAAAAGATGAATATATCGGGTTGGCTCGATATTAGTGTCGCAAAACATGCACTTTTATTTATTTACAATTTTACTGTACAATACAGTGATTCAATCATCAATGTACACTCCATTATTATCCACAACCTGCCTCCATCTTTGGGGTAGGCTCAAACTACCGCTTCTGTAAAAAGACCCAGACTTAGAAGAAAAAAAGTTTTCCAATTCTTGCTGGATTTCATGTTCATGGGCAAAAGTTTTTTTCAGCAATGTGATTTTGCAATGATCGAAACAAATGATAATCGGAAGGGGCCAAATCAGGTGAGTATGGAGGATGGGGTAACACTTCCCATTTAAGTTCCATAATTTTCTCCTGGATAATTTTTGCAATATGTGGTCGTGCGTTATCATGCAAAAGAATAACTCCTTTTCGTGTTTCCAAAATGGGTTGTTTTCGTAAGATGGCATCATGCACCTTGTCAAGCTGAGTGGCGTACAAGTCACCTGTAACAGTTACATTCGGTGGCAGCAATTTGTAGTACAAAATTCCATTCGTGTTCCACCATACACACAACATCACTTTTTTGGCATGCAAATCTGTCTTTGAAATTGCCTCAGCTTTTTTTCCCTTTTGGCACCCATTGTCGCTTCCGTGTCATATTGACGTAGAGGGCCCACTTTTCATCACCGGTTACAATGCAGTCAAGAAACGGCTCATGGTTTTGGCAAATCAATAAGGAACTTCAGATGGTCACTCGCTGCGCTTTTTGTTGGTCAGTAAGCTTATGGGGTACCCATGCACCAAGTTTACTAACCATGCCTCATTTCATGCAGTTGTCTTTCAATTGTACTGTGAACAGTGCTCAAGTGCTCAGCAATCTTTCGGGTAGTGATCCATTTATCAGTATGCAACAGGTCCTGAATTTCTTGTGCAGAAATTTCCCTTGGCCTTCTTTCGTGGGGTAAATATTCAAGACTATTGTTCCCAGCCCGGAATCTTTCAAACCATCGTTCAATAATACGCTTTGAAACAGCTTCTTCTCCATATGCTTTGTGAATATTTTCAGTTGCCTGCGCAGCACTAAGGCCCAAGTCATATTCAAATAGAGTGCAATGTCGAATATGGTCCGATAAACGTGACATTATTTACAAAGTTTACAGAACAAGAATAAATATTCTGAAACAAAAAATAATATGCAAATACACAAGAGGGCTTATACTCTCATCTGACATAATATCATGATATACAATCAATAAGCAAATTAGCAAATTAAGGGCAAAGTGGCATAAAAAATTTGCGACACTCCATATCGAGCCAAGGGTATACTTGGAATTGTGGATTATTAAGGATGTTAAAAGGAGGGGACCAGGAAAAAGCTACCTAAAGTCGCAAAATCTGCTAAAAATCACACTTTCTCTAAGCAACCCAAAAATCGAAGTATATTCTCCGGCCTCTAAAAAGTTTCTTTTTTAAATAATTTTCAAAGTTTCAGATAGGAGTGTATAAACGAAATCTATAATATTGACTTTTTTTAAATTGCTGGCAAGTAGCAACGCTGACTAGCTTCGTATTCTGATTGATAGAAAACTAAGTGGTATTGTATTTGAAGTTTTTTTATTTTGTTATGAGCAATATGAAAACTGCGAGAGTTACACGTGTAGGCGAACTTGCCTTAGCAGTTCGCGATAGCCATAACATAGCCAATACTAGTAGCTATCTATGATAGTGCACTGTGGGCTATGCCTTCGGTCTTCCCATTATTTCCCCAAATTTTCAATAATTAAAAACATTTAGATACTTGTCCGGTAGCATAGAGTTAAGTGTATGATAATAGTAATTGTTTAATGCATACCGCTTACGTGAATCGAGAACTTTCGATCTGAGATAAAAGTGATTCAGTATTACGCTAAATTGATCTTTCTTTAATTTACTGTAATGGCCCTTGAGGCCAGTGTACGTAACGTTGTAGTTTAGTCTGGCGTTTGGTTTTTTCGTTGGCCGGTTGTTCGACTGTACATTATCGTTTTTCTTTTGCGTATTTTGTTGTCCGGCTATAGGCCGTGAATTCTGCGTCGAATTAAAATATAGAAAACCTACCCAGTGGTTTTGGTTATACCGAGGGTTAGGTCGGCCACCATCCCTACGTCGAGGATTTCCACCCATCTAGTGGACTGATAGGTAAATTTCGTATGATAGTCTATTTTATTCGAAAATCATAATTTATCTCTCAAGCCAAAAATTGATCAAAATTATTATCTAATCTTTAAGGATGATTGATCAGCATAGAGCTCGTTGTTGTTGTTTTCATTGTTCAGCGTGCTACACATATTAGGAACCAAAACATTTCGAATCAGGCACTGATTGAAAATAAGTTAAATAACAACTTGAGCTTGAGATAGGTCAACTGACCTCCGCGGCACATTCCGAGACTAGGTAGGTAGCCTTAGGTCTTAGGGCGTAGCTGCTGAGATCACCCGACATAGAAGCAGCCAGCAATATTAGGGCTGAGGGGATCGAAGCCGTAAGGTCTCTAAGGGTCCAAAGATCGAAAGCCATTAGAGCCACGCGATTGGGGCCAGCGCTAAGCGTAGACTTAAGTACCTACGTACCTAGGTAAATCTCGAAGGTAATGTTAGGCCGGTCTGTGTCGCTCTTGTAGACGCAGGCCCCTACATTTACAAATATAGCAAGCAAAACAGGGGCCGATTGATTAGTGCACACAATCGTTACGGGCATGCTAGTGTACCTACATTTAGTCTGTTTCAAGTCAACTCACGCGTTTCCTACTGCTTTGAACCAACAATTCTTGCAATTGTTTTGGATGCATCGATGTTTGCTATTTCATTCAATTGGCTTAGAAAGACTGTATAATTTCCCATAGCTACTGCATAGCTAACGTACTGCTTTTCAATCATTTTTATGCTTAAACATTTATTTTAATCTGTTGGCCGCGGAATATACTTCGATTTTTAGCGTAGCTTAGAGAAAGTGTGATTTTTATCAAATTTTGCGACTTTAGAGTAACTTTTTCCTAGTCCCTCATTTTACATCCTTAACAATCCACAATTCCAAGTATATTCATCTTTTTTGTTCCATCGGAGCATTTTTCTTTGCTTAGCATAATTTTAGTACATCAGTCAATAAGCACATACAGTGACATGCCACAATAATAACAGCAGTCCAAGAACGATGAACACAATTTAACATCAGCATTATTCTTTTTAAACAAGACAACCTTACATTATTTAAACAGATCAAAGTTTCTCAGCATAAACTGTACGCAAATATCAAGTGTAAGGAACACTAAAGGCCCTGCTATACTCTCGCCGCCGCGGCCGCAAGTGCCAGCGCGGCGGTAGTAGCTGCTCATACTTCCAACGTGGCGCCACACGGCGCCAGCGTGGCGTCCCGCGTGACATGGGTTGTGCTGCTATACTTCCACGCGGCGCCGCGCGGCAGAAAAAAATCTTATTGATGTAACTGTAGTAAAACAGCAAAAAAGTAAAACATGTGTAAACTGTATACTGTATTCTGTGTCAAGAAAACAAGTGAAAAGAGTATAGGTCAACGATTGTGCACATTAAAAACTGAACTCATTTTCGGTTTCAGCATCATGAAAAAAAGTTTTGAAAGGCATAGAGACTAGTGATGTAAAAGATCATCTGGATCTGATCTTTTTTATCCAGATTCAGATCCAGATCCAGATAATCTGGATCTGGTTATCTGATCTGGATCTGTATCTGTTTAGTCAAGATATATCTGGTTAAACAGATCAGGAAGTTATTTTTCAGCGATGGTATTCTTTCTGTTTTACGATTTAATGCAGGTATGGTTAGCCTTACATGTACGTGGAGAAGCGTCTGCTGGAGGTTTTGACCTTTGACCCCCAGTTCCAGACTACATCACCTCAGAATGGCCAAAAAGTGCCGCTGACCCCCCATAATTTTTTTGGTTTTAGAAAATTTTTAAAGCTCTGCAGAAAAGTAACTTAAGTGATAAAAATGTATTAAAGGTTGTTTTTTCACATAAATGATCATCAGAATTGACCTTTGAGAGACTTTTTTGCCTAAAAATGGGAAAATTTTGAATTTTTTTTGTCATGTTTGGACGTCGGAACAGATTGAAAGACCCCAATTAAAAAATATTACCTTGTTTAAAATTAACCAACATTTTATTTAAATTTGAATTATTGTTGATTAAAATTGTTGTTGATGTCTGTGAGACAGAAAGGAACTTTCAAATAGTACGATAAGTATTCATGAGTGATTATAATTTTAGCAGCAATGTTTAAAAAATTGCATTCGTAATTTGGATTAATGTCGTTTTTGTAAAAAGCAGACTACACCGTCTTTTGGTTGACTCAAGAGTCTAAACTTGTGAGCTTTTACTTTTGAGACAATTTTTACTGATATCATTTTATGTAAAAGCTCTAAAATGCAAATTTTCCTCGGCTCTGCCCCAGACCCTCTCTGGGGGGCTGTTATATTAGTCCCGCCACCCGAGACCCCCCAATCACATGCGTTTGTGCGTTTTACGCCTTCCTTTTTAGCAATACAAATTGCTGCACAAAAATATTTTTATCTGGATCTGGATCTTTTTAAATTTTGATCTGGCAAAACGACCTGGATCTGGTTATTTTCTGATCTGGATCTGCCAGAAAATCTGAACCCGATCTTTATCTGGATCTGGATCTGGGTAAAAATCTGGATCTTTTACATCACCAATAGAGACACACATTTTCGCACACAGACATCTTAAAAATCGATTATATATTCAATTTTCACGCTTTCACGTATGCATAAAGATCAGTACATCATAAAAAATGCTAAAATCAAGCTTTCCTCATAAATAAATGATAAATATAGGCCGCCGCGTCCCACCGCGTGGCAAAAGCTTGAACAGTGTTCAAACTTCAATTTATCTGCCATGCGGCGCCGCGCGGCGCCGCGTGGCGCCGCGGGCGGATGCTGCTATACTTCCACGCGGCGCCGCGCGTTGCCGCATTTGGAAGTATAGCAGCACATTTTGTCAATGCGGCGCCGCGCGGCGCCGCGCGGCGGGAAGTATAGCAGGGCCTTAACTCTCAGATTTGGAAGTAAAATAAATTTGTAGTATAAACTACATATTAACGACAAATGAATAGTGCAAACTTTACACAACTACTAGGTGTAGAGAAAACTAACAGTCAGATTCCCAATCCTGATTTTACGTAGAACATTTTGAAAAAAAATTAAGCTCCCGTAAGGCTCTAGAACTAAAGGTAATATGCAGTGTAAACTTTACACAACCTCAGAGTGTAAAGAAAATTTCAGTCGGATTCGTAATTCTGATATTACTCTGACATTGTGATCAACATTTATTAAAAAATTAAGTCTCCACAATGGCCCAAGGACAAATAAATATCAGATGTAAACCACTTTACACCCTTGTTGAATGCAAACAAACTAGCGTATCGCATTTGGTTTCTGATTCATTTTTAGACTTGAGATTATATCCAGACTCAAACCAGAACTTGGCAGAAAAAACAAGACAAAAACACGTTTAGCTCCCCTCATTTTTTTGACTTTACACCTCTCGAAAAAGCTTAATATTGATGTAAACAAACGCAATTCGCTGTGACGCGTACAACTTAGAAAAGTACTTTATTTTTATCCTATTCGACCTTGCCCGACTTGTGAACAGAGAAAGTGGCGAACAAAAAAATGGACTAACACGTAATTTCCACTGTCCACCACATTGTAAACTTGAAAAATCTAAACCTTCCATTGAGTGTAAATAAATTCGGTTCGGGCCAGTTTGTAGCCCTTTGATTGTAGTACGTTTGTATGTGCCAAACTTATGTTCCGCAAAATATTTGATATGATTTACCAATCAAAATACGAAAAAAAACTGTTTTTTCGCCCATTTTTCACCTCAGATTTCGAATCCTACACCCCATAAACAACTGAATATTACGTTTTTTGAACGCAGCTTGCTACGACGTGTAGCTCTTTAAAGTCACTTTATTTCTATTTTATTCAATTCATCCCAACTCATAACTGAAAAAGTTGGCGGAGAAATCTTGGCAAAATCTGTTTTTTTTACTCATCCACTAGAGTGTAAAGTTTAAACCCTTGGTATTAACGGCGTATTGATTGTAGAAAAGTTTGCTGGTAAGCACAAGATAGCCCTTGATCCTTAGAACATTTCTGTCAGAAAAAATTTCTTGAAACTCATAACCGGAGTTGTTGGCAGACATAAACAAGTCGAAAACTCGACCAAAATGTGTTTTTTCACCCCCAGATTTTCGTACTCTTTACACTCCCATTCGAGAAGTGAGGCGAAATTCAAAAAGCAAAAACTGTATGATCTGCAGAATCTAAATAGATGAATAAGTCAAATGAAGTGCATGGTTTTGCCAAAAAAATTAAAAAAAATGATAAAAGTTAGTATTCAAGAGACTTGAACCCATTATTCCTTTTTTAAATCCACATGCGAGAACGGATACGTCAGCCATTGCACCAACTCAACCATACATGGGCATCAAGAAAATTCTGGGGGGTGCAAGATTTTTAAAGGTGAAAAATGGCTTTAAAATGGTGGTATAAGGATAAAAACACCATTTTTCGACGTTTCTCATCAAGCACTATCCATTAGCATCAAAAAATTGAGAAAAAAACGGAGAAAATTTTCAAAAATTGAATTCTGGGGGGGTATTTTGATTTCTGGGGGGTATTTGGTTTCTGGGATGCATACCCCCAAACCCCCACGCCCAGGTGTGAACTCAACTCGCAGGGAAGATTTCAGCTTGATTTCTATACTATATTGAAAAATATTCATCATTCTAATGAAGTTTAAGAATAGTGCATTTATGATGATAAAAAATAATTATTTATTAAAGACGAGTCAAAAACCTCTGAATTAATAAAAATCTGAGTCTATCAAGTGGAGTATATGGCAGGAAAAAAATATTTTTCTGTCCCAGACTCTTTACAATAAACGGCCTCTAAATTTGAAAGTATTACTTTAAAAAATAAAAAAGTCTCACCTAGATTCACGGTTTTTTTTGTATTCGGCAAAGATTTTTCGCGATGTACAAAGACTTTGAGACTCGTCTTTGTAGCATGTACAAAGATTTTTTGGAAGACAAAACTGCAAAAAAGGTTCGAAATTCGCAAAAATTCTCGGCGCTCTGCGCCGAAGAGCAATTGTGTGTTCTATATATCTTTATAATTTCAGAAATTGCATTTTTGAAAGGAAAAATGCCTAATTTTTGGCGCTTCGCTCCGTTTTGAGACGATTATTACTGATTTTTGCTCTCAGAAACCTAGAAATTGCTAAAATACGTAACCAAAGGTCGAACAACTCTGTTTTTGCAACACTAAAATCGCTACTGTACCATATTATAGTACCCAAAAATTTGTGTGTACGAAATGTACAAAGACTTTTAGGACCACATTTGTACATGTACAAACGGACCTTGTACAAAAAAAGAAACACTGCCTAGATTTCATAACCGTCTACCTTTTGAAACCAATCAGACTGCATAGAATGTAAAACTGAGTTAGATATGCTTGTGCAGATGAAAACAGTAAAAAACCGTCTAATTTACACTCCTGTGCAACAACTAATTAGTGTGAAGAAATTTTAAGACCAGATTCGTAAACTAATAATCAGGGAAAACATTTTTTTTCGATTGGCCCTCCGCCGATCATCTGAATTTTTGGTGTAAACTATACACACTCACTATTAGCTCGGTATTGAGAGTAAACAAAAAAGGTCATGAAGAATATTGACCTTTTCGTTGTTCGATACATGCCAACTTATAGCTAAATTTTCAAATAGCTGAAAGTATGACTACCTACATCGCCTTTTGAATGGCTCCTAAATTCGCCTATCAGGAAAAACAAGTGTAATAAAATTGCTTAGAAGAAACATGCTCATTCGTATCAGACTCTGACTCACGAAACGCTTTAAACATCAAAAACATACGACGCATCTGCTCATACTCTTCATTATTTGAACTAGCCGCATTAACAGATTCTTGCTTAGGGACAGTATCAGAATTTTCCAGTCATTTTGTCAGCTTTCTGTGTTCCCTGGGTTGAACCGGGCGCCAAAACCTGATTATCTAATGTAGCACGATCGATATTATCGTCGTTCGAAACAGACTTCGACAAAACACGTTTCTCACGCGAACTACGATTAAACTGCTTACAATCACCTAACGAATGAAAAGATATTTTTCAAGCTTAATTCTGGTCTCAATAATTGAATTACACGAAAATGCAAATTTGAAATAAATTAGGAAAAGAATGAGCGACACCCAAAGTTAATAGTAGGACGTCCAGTGTAAGATGGGACTACATTTTTATGGGGATGGAAACACATCAGTCCTCAAAGTGGAAAATGGAGAAGAAGAGAAAATGTAATTAATTGAAAAGTTTAAATATGTACTTACCTACTTAATGAGCTATTATGAATAGGAGCACAAAATGAGACTGAAAGCAGGTCTAGAGTTCGACTTGAGGTATCAGCTCATTTGGCTCCAAAATTAGGTAAGCTTAGCTAATTCTTGGCTTATCTTAAGCCTATCTGTATAAACTTTCTAACGAATAAGAGATTTGTACTTGTTTACTGTTTGGAGGGCTGACCAGATTATAAGTATTAGGTTTAATAATATTTTGATAGTAACCGAAATTATTAAGTAATTATTGGTAATTTTCAAAAATGATTATGAATATATTGTGAAAATATATATAACATATTGATAGCTGCATGCATACGTGGGCAGCAAGAAAATTCTGGAGAGGGTCCAAGATTTTTGAAGGTCAAAAAATGGCCTTAAAAATGGTAGATGGCGATAAAAACACCATTTTTCGACGTTTCTCATCAAGAACTATCCATTGGCATCAAAAATTGCGAAAAAACGAAAAAATTTTCAAAAATTGAATTCTGGGGGGTCTTTTGATTTCTGGGGTCTTTTACTTTTGGGGGTCCAGACCCCCCAGACCCCCCCTTATCGCCCATGTGGCTGCATGTAACAGGTTCTAAGGTAGTTAGTGTATTAATGCTAAAAAACCACAGACAATGACAATTAATATTACATGACAATAGGCTAGCAAAATAAATATATTAAATTCGACGAAGCGCGCTTAACACAAATTGATTAGCAAACGAAATTATACAAAAAATAATCGGCGCGACGTTAGAGCACAAATCGACGCTTTGATGAAAAATAAGCGAGCTATGTATACCATATCATATCGTCGCAAACTATTAAAGAATAAAAAGAAATAAAGAGAAAAAGGACGCTATCAATATTTTTAGAAAAATTTACATAGCATCTAGAAAAATGGAAAAAGGCGAAAAAAGCATGTCTTACAAAAAAATAGATTTTGTTAACAGTGGACAGCAACAATATTTGCATAAACATATTTACGTATGGTTGTGTGATCACAGCGCAGAATGCTGCACCTACCTGCTTACTTATGCTCTAGCTTAAGCTTACGCGCTCGCTTTACTGGTGGTAATTGCCCTTTTTAGGGGGACAATCACCAACCGGCGACTCGGGGTGAGCGGCGCGGCCTATCAAGCCGCCCGCCTCTATGCACGCACCTAGTGAAACTTACTTTACTTAACCCCTTTTGTAGATACAAGTACCTAAATACATGTAAGTTCCCCGGAAACCTAATTGAGGGCTCGCAGAAAGATTATTATTTTAACTTGTTTTGGAACCGAATTCCGGCGCTTGAAAATAATGAAAGGTTCCCGAGCATAGTGTAGCACAAGAACAGAATTCTAACAGCACGTACTCCAGCCAAGCCCAACATGGTTAATGAAATAATTAATTTTTACAATATTTTTGGACAGCCAAGTGAAGCAAACGTGAAAACGCGACAAGCAGGAAGATAGCATGCTGCCGACTGTCGTGTTACGCTAATCGGGTTAAAACAAACAATGTAATTACGGCTAGGGCACGTAGTCCGCCAACGACATACAACAAATGCCGTTGAGGCATCACAAATAAAATAGCAAATGCGTAGGGGCGAAAAGGGCTCTGCCCACTCTCGCGACGAGAAAAACGACGAGATTTCCCTGCCAGCCACGCGGGAAAACAACGGA
>JAVLUZ010000151.1:2198626-2240496 GCA_036768485.1 Mermis nigrescens | reverse complement strand
CATTATTTCTTGTGGTCGCACCCCCCCTCCCACCTCAAAAAATCCTGGTTACGGGCCTGCAACGAGGCCCCTCAATAACTTTTGGATCGAAGGTGTCAAATTTTAAGCGTAGCGTGTTATATACTAATTTTATGACTATATTTTTTCAATTTATTCGATTTTTTCAATTTTTTCGGAAATTTGCATGTTTTATGTTTTATAAAGAACGAGCGCATTTCCAAAACCTTTAAAAATTTTTTCGGACTGGCTTTTTCCAGCATTACTACCGTACATATGTATGGGAATGGCACGCGACATATAATCATTAAGTGTTAAAAGGTCTAAATAAACCATAGACTAAATTATTTAGCTATGGCGCCTTCCCGTCTACGTGGCTTCCGCTCAAGCCGCTTTGTTACTGTACGCCGGTGGTGGTTGTTCGGCAGATACGGTTGTCGGCAGTGGGGCTAGCGCCAAGCCTGACAACCAAAAAAGTGGGCCAACCGCATTCCGTTCTTCGACTCGATCTCGCCGGACGCGATCTTACCGATTATTTGATGAAAATTTTGACCGAACGGGGCCCTTGAACAGACTATCCGGGATGCAGGGCCCGGATTAAAGGGGAGCGGGGGCGGCTGCCCCTACATTGGTCAGAATTAATGCGCCCGGATTAAGGATTTTTGAGCGATTTTTTAGCGGTTTTTGGGTTAAAACGGCTAATTTTTTCGCCCAAGTCATGGTTCCGCCCCCTAGAAAAAATCCTGGATCCCCCACTGCCCGGATTGGCTATGCTCCGCGCACGAACAGCAACCGGGGTCAAACCTGATTCATTAGAAAAGCCAAAAAACCGCAAAAAAAGCAAAAATTCAATTTCTAAAAGTCAGTGGGAGCATTTTTTATTGTGGGATCCTTCTAAGAGGACGCGCACGGTAAAAACGAGGTGTTTGCGGGGTCTAAGACCACCCTTGAAATGGAAAAATTTCAGATTCTTCCTGGGGAAACAGGTCATATTAAATGAGGTCCAATAATAGATGAAACTCAAACATTTTCTGTGAAAGTGCTCAAAATTAACCAGAAGCTGCTGAATAAAGTATGCGGTATAAAGCTAGTTTAACGTATGACCATTTTATAACAGAAACGTTTTATGACTGACCCCCATCGACTAATGCTGTGTTCTGGTTTTAAGAAACCCGCAGACCCATATGAGACTGGTTCTCCTCCCTGAGCTGCTCACGGCTTGACCGATCAAATCGAATTTGGAGACTATTGACGAGCTATCAATGCCTCCGAAAAATAAATTTTTAAGATATATTCCACGTTTTTTTTTCAAAAAAAATTCGGAAATTTTTGTCAAATTCCTGTAAAAAAAGCACTTAATGCCGTCAACATCTTCCATAAATCGCTCGAAGAGGAGTCATGTGAAAATTTTCAAAAAAGATTACTAATTTAATTAAAAATCTTATAGATATACATATACGTTTGCCAAAATTACAAATGGGATTGGAGGGACTCCGTTCCATTCGAATCCGCCTGATTTGTCATTTACGTCATTAGACAACGTGATAATATGTAGAATTTCACGTGTTTCGTATTGTATATAATAAATAAACATGGCCAGTCTAGTCTATAATTATTGAAATGGCCGATGTTGAATGTTCATATGTAAGAAATGCATCGGAGAGCATATAAGTGCATAAAGTTTCATTAATAATTTTGCTTAATTAATTGAAACTTTTATTCATTACTCATCAGAAGACAGCTGTTCAGGATGTACAGCTGCTGAATCGCACTTTATATGGAAAGCGAAGTAATTTGAATGAGGGGCATGGAATGTAATTTTGGACTACAAGTTCGGAATCCAGCGAACCACTAAAATCCGGGAGACCCCAAAAAGTAAATTATCAAAATCTTTTTTGTTTTTTTGCGATTAATTTATGCCGATAGCACATGTCCGCTGGAAAATATAAAAGATGGTCTTTTTTCCTAAAAATTCAATTTTTTTGGCGCGCTCCTGACCTCTAGGAAACTTTTCTGACTCTACACTTGTTCAGTCTCATAGGAGTTTATGCGCCGCCTAAGTAAGATTTTCAACTCATGAGAGACGGAAGAAAAGCTTAAAAATGTAGCATTTATTTTAAAAGTACCTTGGATTCATAGGAAAAGCATGTATATCATTATTAAGACATTTTTTCGATTCTTCGACCATTTGAGCTGGTCTACAATCTGCATTAGAAAATCGCCAATCCGAAGTTTTTTGAATAAGAAGGTAAATTTTCATGATCACGCATGAATTTTTATGAGTATTTTCGTTACATAAAATTCTCATTCACTCAAAAAATTTTAACACTCTAAAATCAATATTATTATATCTAGTACTCAATTTTTTGTATTCGGCAAAGGTTTTAACCGATTTAGAAAGAGTTTTAGGACATTCCTTGTAGATGTACACAGATTTTGGAACAGACAAAAATTTTAAAATGGATTTTAATTTCCAGACATTTTTGGCGCTTTACGACGAATTGAGCCATTGTTAGCTTTACATATCTTTATAAAAAGAATTAGCTATTGATAAAGGCTTGATGTCAAATTTTTCGGCACTTCCGTTTGACAAATTCTCAATATTTTTATGATCAAAACCCAAACGTCACCTAAGCTCAAAAATCCTGTTTTTCTCACAAGAAAGCGCTACTGTACCGTATTATAGTGGGTAAAATGAAAAAATTATTTGTTGATCATGCTGTAGAAAACAACCTTGCTCGAAAAACAATGATCAACTACGAAATTCTGCAGCAAATGAACAATTTTGGAATAACTTATATGTCGTTTGATACAAAAGCGCAATTCGAATACACTACGCATAAAAATAGACATAGTTTACCCTAAGTCAAGCGTCCATACACCCTAACCAAAAAATTTACTTCAGAAATTAAACAAGACTGATTAAATAATTTCTTATTTTAGAGAAATAAAATACCAAATAAATAAATAAGTCGTCATAATACGGCATCGGAAAAAAGCTACATAAAATTATTGCAGCTAAATTTAGTTTGAGGGAAAAAATTTTTCGTCTAGCAAATGACAATGTGCTTGGTCGCAGAAAAAATGCGCGAGAATAGTTTGTCACTTGTGGTCCATTTGCGTACAAAGGATGGGCACATAATTATTATTGGAACAATAAAGATCTGAGGGATTAACGGGTGCTTTCAATGTGCACTCATTTGTACTTAAAAATTTTAAAAAATTTGGATTGACCCCTAGAAGCAACTTCATTCAAATGGTCAATAAAGTCAAAATTAAAGTATGAATTTCCTGGCAGAACATGTACAAGTTGATTCAGGTAAAATGTTGATCTCCCCAAAGAAAATAAATCCAAAAAATAAAAATATGGGAAGAAATTCGCATGAAAAATCTAAATGCAAACTGTCAAACTTATTCACCAATTAAGTTGTGATTTGTGCGACTTTATGTTAAAATTTTTGGAATTCGCAATGCTGGTTGACTGCTCTAGCCAATTGTGTTAATCTCTCTAACATTTCTTCCGTAATCTGAAATTAATTAAGATAACTTATAATGTCTAATCAACATTTATGAACTAGACTGTCGTATAAGACCGATCCAGCTCGTTGAAAATTCATAGTTTTTTAGAAATATGCAAATATGTAACTTTTTCTTAAAACAATCAAAGAAATTTGAATGATAAAAAGTAGGTACTAAATTCTGATTACCATTTTATAATCAGCTTATCAAACTCGAATATGTACGAGTAATTAACAAATTCTGTGAAAAAAAATGAAAAATTACTCCTGATGCTACATATAAGTACGAGGTCTTAAGTGTAAAGTGCCGTGTCAATGGAAAAAATGTAAGTGTAAAGAGCAAAAATTGAGTGTGGTTTTGTTTCTTAAAAGAAGTTTCAAAGAAACAGGTCTAAGAAGTTGTCAAAAATTTACGCTTTATTAATCTACATCAGGTAGAGCAAGAATACGTCGGTCTGATGACATTCTGAATGTCGCTTTCGAGTCAGGAGTACCTCCGATAAAGCCGCATGGTCAGACTGGTATCAAATGGTTCAATGCCGAAAGGGGATTCGGCTTTGACACATACAACAAGTTCATACACCATTCGCAAATTTCAGAAGAACCTTTTGATAAGATCACCGACAAATATTGATTTATTTAAAGAGGGCGGCGGCCGCACGTGTTCTTAAGATGGAAGGAGAGGGAGGTTTTGGGGGATTGGACAACTACACATGGGCGGGCTTGAGGGGTATGCAGCCCTCAGGCAGTTGAAATACCCCCCCCCAGAAATCAGAATACCCCACCCAGAATTCAAATTTTGAAATTTTTCTGCTTTTTTAGCGATTTTTGATGCCATTGGATAGTGCTCCGATGAGAAACGTCGGAAAATGGTGTTTTTTTCGCCATACGACCACTTTTAAGACCATTTTTTGACCTTTGAAAATTATTTCACCACCCCCGCAGAATTTCGGTGCTGCCCACCATGGTTTGGACCCCCAGAATGGCGACTGATACTCCGCATAATAGCCACGCACCACCCAGAATTGTCGATTTTTCGTAATAATTGTAAAATATATGCCTTTTAAGCTGTTTTTAGCTCATTTTAGCTCAAAACTGTAAAATTTTCGCCGCTTCGCGCTGTATACACATTTCGTGACTATATTTTGCTTGAAAATCTGATGTTTTTGTGTTTTAGAAAGAAAGGGCATTGTCTGAAACGTCAGAAAACAGCGTTTTTGACGTGAGCCCATTCTTTTTTGGCCCAAAAAGGGCACTTTCTAAAAATTTCTAATGTGGGAATCCCCCTCCGTTACCCCAGAATTTCAGATGATGTACATGTATGGCGCCAGCTGACTTCCCATTGGCCCATATAAGCTGGCAAGGTGAAGAACGGATATATACTTTGCATCGACCACCGTAATTCCTCAGAAATTTTCACAATACTTAGTTATCACGTTTATTTATTTTCTTCACGGCCTAAAAGCTATAGTTTTCCAGTTTATTTACATTTTTAGTATAAATTCTAGAAATTTTCTGCGCTTCGCCCTAAGTATTTTAATAGGCTTTGCTCTATCACATGCACAAAAACAGGGAATAACGAAGCAATTCATGTCTTAAAAAGCCTTTCTGTCAACATTTCACAAATTTTTCGGCGATTCGTGCGACTTAGATACAGTTTAAGAAATTAAAGAATCTTTTGCGTAAAAATGCTTGAAATTGCTAACTTTTTCGAAAATGATCAGCATTAAAATATAATTTTGACTTAAAATAGATAAAACGAGGAAAAGGCGGCTTTGCGCGTAAACAGCCGGTTTCCGAAGCAGTTTTTGACTCTTTTGGAAAATGATCGCGCACTGAACTACCTCAGTTATGAAATTCTGGATCCGTCTCTACTATTCGCCGCAGCTACACACGCGTCAGCTCAAAATTACGGGTATGACGTGGTCGATCATCGGCGAGAGTGTTATGAATGACCCACTAATTTTGGTCAAAAAACATGGCAAGAAAAGTACGTTCAATTAAAATTGACCAAAAATTTGCAAATTTTTGCCCAAAGGGAAAACATCAATTTTGGGGAATAGGGGAGGCTGTCGGCTTTGGAATCATCCTTTTGGGTACTACATTGATGACCGTGTAGCCCATTGTAAACTTTCGTAGTTCGAACTTTTCCACTTTATTCTTTTATAAAAACCGAACTGAATTATTTTGTGCACTGATTATGGTATGTCAGAAACAAAAGTAAAATGAAGGTTTGGTATGTATGTATGTAAGTACACCTGGATGTAAAAATTTTCAAATTTTTACAGAATTCATAAGAACTCCAATAACAATGATCAAAAAGTGGGCGATTTGTCAGCAATGCACAGACGATTGCTAGTCGTTTAAGTTCAATTTAATTAAATACGGAAACCCTGACATTCAGAATTTGATTATTCAACTCTTTTAGCCCTTTTCGTAATTTTTATTAATTCCAAATGAATAGGATAGAAACTGATGAGGAGCGTCTGAAAATGGCGCTTTTGTACTTGTCATCGATATTTTGGTGCTCTTTCTGTCCTCTACCAAAATTTTGAACAAAGGCTCTGGGTTTTGGGCAAAAATTGCTGAAAACACTCTAAGGATCATAAAATCCTTAGCAGCTCCTTTGGTATTTATAGATTTGGCACCTTCCAAAGGTTTCGAATAGGGGTTGAACTTCCTATGATCACGAAAACTTTTTATTCCTGCACTATAATCGACTCATATTTTTACATCGGAAACAAAGAAATAAAGATTAGTAAGTCAAATCAAATTTCAGTAAACTAAATGTATGAAGTAGATAGGTGTGTAAAGACATGCACAGCATGAAGAAATTCTGGCGGGTAACGCTATAAAATTTCATAAACTGCCTTGTTTGGGCTTGACAGTTTCTTTCAGAACATCAAAAACGTTTAGGAAAAAATGTGGAATAATTGAGTAAACCGAATTAACAAAATGTAGTCGAAAAACGAATGAATGGCGCGAAGCACCAAAAATTGACATATCTGAGCCTAAATCGCTGAAAACGCTTAAACAACCCATTTTCTGCAGTTTAAAAATACACAAATTCGAGGTGGGGCTTAAAGATTTTTTAGAGGTGGAAAACTTTTATGCGAGTAAATTCCCCAATTGATCATGCTGCTCTAAAAGTTATAGCTCAAACACTATTTGTTCCATTTAAATTTGCAAACATTTGTGGCTCCATTGATTCCTTAAAAAACATTTAGCTTTACCTTTGGCTCCGAAACGTGCGTGTATAAAGAAAAGAAAAAAGGAAAAAGGAAAGAAATAAAAAGAATAATAAGTGACGTATCTAGGTAAATACACAAATTTTTATTAGAGGTTGCGAAAGGCACATCGAGACAAAACTTCCAATATTAGTCGAAAATTTGGGGCAAAACAGCTACAAATTCGAAACATTCTATTTATCCTGGATAGCCTTTACGTCTAATATATACGTTTATGCATTTTTAACGTGCAACTGTAATTGAGAAACATACAGGAAAGAAGAAAAAGCGAAGTGAAAAATCGATAAAAATTGTCATAAAGAAATTCGAACCCCACTAATTTAAGCATTGTAAAAACTCGTCTTCTTATTCGGCTAGAAAAGCTGTAACTCTGAAATTTTCGAAATTGTAAAAAAATCATTTTTTTAAACCTTTGTTTATGTCAGATTTCATTCAAATTCTAAGGATCATAGTAAATGTGTCATATTCTGAAGTATTTGAAGAATTTTTCTTCCAATTTTTTGAAATTTAAATTCTAACTCATTTATCAAAGTCGAGACATTAAACTTGCAAATCAGAAAAAATGTCATCAATGGCAATCAAAACGACATTACTACTTACACGACGAAATTGCAAAGGTTCAAATGATCACTTCTGTGTACTTTTTATCAAAATTCATGGTTATGCACACAGTTTATCCAAATATTATTTTGTGTGCATGCTGCATTTTTAATAATATCATTATATTATTATTAAAGGCGTTTCCACAGTGTTCATATAATTTGCGGTATTCTTTATTCTATTTTTATTTTTTATTTTACTTTTTACATATTTCATCGTTTTATCTGTTGATTCAGGTTTTTAATTGTTTTTATTATTCATTTTTGATTGTTTCCAAAAATTCAGGAATGAATTCATTTTAAAAGTTACAAAAGTCGTAATCGCCACTTTGACTGAATATAATTCGAGATCCGGCGAGTTTATTGGAAATCTCAGGTTTGCAATAATTGATTATTTTTCTTATTAAGATTTATTGCTTATCGTTTATCTAGGCTGGTTCTTTAAATTAAAAAAAGTCAAAAAATAGTCCTAAAAATTCGTCAAAAAATATCTACGACCTTTTTTCACAAACCTATTTGCAGCCTGCGGCTATTTTTTCTCGAAGATTTGCTGCAAGTGTTTTTTCGAACAATACTTTCTCCAAAAACAAACAATCGTATCTTGTGTTCATATAAATACACGTTGAAGGTGTGAAATTGCCATTTTGGCAAATTCTGTGACGAACGGAACTTCGAAGAAATCAAGTGAATTCTCTTGGAAATGGCGAATCTAATTGCTTTCTTTTGCGTTTTGCTGTCATGCTTTGTCTTATTCGAAGAAACGATAGCCTCACCGGCTTTGGGTACTCAAATAATTAGGAATAAATAGTTGATACCAAAATACTCAATAAAATAAATAAAATAAATAAATACTTAATAAATCAATACTTAATTATGTTGTAATATTTATTAGTAATTACTTTAGCTTGAATAATTAAAGCATCTGACACTTTTTAAGCTATTCACATTTCAACGTTGATGTCAGTAGTCAAGCAAAAATATAAATAATTCTTGGTCAAACGCTAAATAGAAGACGGTCTTGTCTTGTTCATCTACAGTAAGGAAAGCCTCACAAATTTTCAAAAAAATTATGCTTGTAGAAAGCTGCTAAAAAATTATACTCGACGAGTCACCCAACAAAATTGTTGCATCTATTTATTCTGCACTATTTAAGATCACCTTGGCGCTCTTGAGATAGAAATTTTGAGTTTTCTAATCCTGGCAAAGCAGTCAGACGGAGAAATTATCTGGGAAATGAAAAAAGTTTACATATAACGTATAAGAAAAATTAATAATGCGAATGTTAATAATTAATATTATAAATTATAATACAATAGAAATTATAATATATAATTCGGATTTAACTTTAGGGGTACCAATAATAAATGCACTTTAAGGTTGATTCGGAGTCCAGACCATAGGTGGGCAGCACCAAAATTCTGGGAAGGGGGGAGTCGAAAGATTTTTCAAAGGTCAAAAAATAAGCTTAAAAATGGTGGTATGGCGAAAAACACAATTTCTAAACGTTTCTCATCGAGCTCTATCCATTGGCATCAAAAATTGCAAAAAGACGAAAAACGTTTTCGAAAATTGAATCTGGGGGGGTATTTTGGTTTCTTCTGGGGGATGATATACGGCTTTCTGGGGGTGCATACGTCCTAAGCCTCCCACGCCCACGTGTGGTCCAGACCAAAAGCTTTTTTCGATCAACATTAAAGTAGCATAAACTTATAACCAATGACACTTTAAAGCATTATTTTATTTGCGAGAGATTTGTGATCTATGTATCTTTTTGATTTTATTTTGCCTCACTTCTCCAGATGACTAAGTTTCAATCTTCTCCTTCAAACACATTTGCAGAAAAAATTAAACTTCGATTCACCTTCGGTCATAATTATGCCATATTTCCAATAGAACATTCGCTCTTTTTCATTTTAGTCTTTTTATCTTTTCGAGTTTAATTTTCATGTGCGTGGCTGGTTACATATCTTCATTATTTCACCTCTTATCTCTATCAAATTTGCTTTTTAACACTGTGTCGAAATGGAGTTGCATGAGTAAGACTTTCAGAGAGAAGTTTAATGAGATTTTAAGTGAGAATTACGGCGTGATTTCTTTATTAAGATTCTTGAAAAATTTAAAAAATTTTTGAAAACAATTTCAAACTTTTTTTACGTTTCGATTAAAAATATTTTCAGTAAGGATAAGAGTACGTCGGTCGTCCGACAATCCCACCGATGTCGTCAGCGCCGGCGCCAGTACCGTCGGCGTCACACTTGAAAGCACGATCGACGTATCGAAAAAACCAACGACACAGGCCTTAGCACCGTCGGCGTGTAGGTGGCGAGCTGAGATTAAAAGTCAGATTTAGTGAACGCAAAAGGAAATCTCTGTTTAGTGGGCCTTTGCATAAAGGCTGGAAAATAATTTTTCGCACGCGGGGGGGCGGTAAGGTAGGAATGCCTTAAATAAAGGCGGGCATGGGCTTGTCTGTAGGGTGGGGTATTGGATCATCTGAACACCCCTCAGCTGAATTCCAGCGGAGACCATCCATAAAATCGATTGACCATCTAGATTTAAACTTTTGGTGCTGTTTTTGGCAATTTTTTTCCCATCGGACCTTTCAGAATTTGGCTGCTGCTAATTTATGGTGAATTTTGTGGGTAAAATAAGGCGAAATAAAGGCTAAAAATAAATGAAAATTGAAAATTTAATCGAAAGAGTGCTTTAAATCGACGGCTCGCAAAGCATTTATTGCAGTTTTTGAGCATTTAGGCCTAAAAACGCAATTTTTGACCCCTCTTCCAGATCATGTGACCCCTCCTGCCAGATCGACCGTGCTGTGCATCTGTACTCATAATTATAATTGATAAAACTCTGGGATCAAAAATGTTTTTAAAGCCTAAAAATGGCCGAAATGTCGATAAATGGGCGAAAATTCATTATTTGTCGTCTTTTTATCGAGTTATATCAATTGGCATCGGAAAAAGTTTTGCATTGATAAAATGTGTTGTGATTAAGCACGTAAAATAGAATTGGAATGATGAAAGTCAAAAGCTTTTTAAAGGTCAAAAATAGCTTAAAAAATTTTGCTTAGAGGCAAACATCCTTTTTTAAGTTTTTTCATCGGGTGTCTGGAAAATTCATCGTGAGAAAATTTATCGTAGGCAAACTGTGATAAATTGATACTTTCATTGTGATGAATTGATACTTTCTTCAATACGATTCAATTCACTCAGGTTGTTACGTATTTTCTAACGATTCCATGCAAAATCTACGACAGTGTTTTATTTATTCTGTAGTGCAAATTTCATAACTGAAAGCAATAGATTTTGAATGGTCAAATTTAAATGTTGCAAGTAACATACTGGTGGACTTATACGATAAAATACTGTAGGTAAAGTGTACCAAAATTAAGGAGTAGTCCTTGCATCTCGAATTTTAGCGTAGTCATGAAAAAAATAAGATAATATAACCACGCAGGAAATGCTACAAATTAACCTCAAGCAACTATACCCCAGGCTTAACTTGTCAGGATAAATTCTTGTTAACTCAGTAGAAAAATGTCAAGGAATTAAGGTAAATGCAGAAAACTGTGTTTTTGATGATGTACTTTATAAGATCGAATGTCCGTTGCAAAATTTCTAGGATGAATTAACTTTTAACTTTCTTCACGCTGAATTTTTCTGTAATGATTATACCCCACGATAAATTATACCCCACGATGAATTTTAGATTGTGTCTCAACTGCCCCACCAGTCCCGACAGCCCCACCATCTCAACAGCCCCACCGTCTTAACAGCCCCACCAAAAATCCCAACAGCCCCACCCATCCCAACAGCCCCACCATTCCCAACAGCCCCACCGTCCCAACAGCCCAACCAATAATCCCAACAGCCCCACCAATCCCAACAGCCCCACCAATCCCAACAGCCCCACCGCCTTAACAACCCCACCGTCCCAACAGCCCCACCAATAATCCCAACAGCCCCACTAGTCCCAAGAGCCCCACCAATCTCAGCAGTTCCACCGTTCTAGCAGTCCACCCGTTCCAACAGTCGCACTGTCCCAACCACACATAAGCTTGGGGGAAGGGATGTTTAGAGTTTAATCCCCTTAAACCCCCAAATTATGGTAGACCCCCAGATATCAATATTTAGCACTTTACCCCACCAGACTTTTCGCTGCCAATTTTGGTTGTAACTATCCCACTCTTATAATCATAGCTTCATAGCTGCACGGCACGATCGGTCTGGAGAAGGAGTTTTGAGCCAAAAATGACCTCAAAACTGGCATGAATGTTAAAATAGCGTAAAAACTACGCTAATCCACATTTCCTGGCTATTTAGAAGCAGATTAGCGTGAAAGTTTTGATTTTTATTGAATTTTAACACTTCACATCGATCTATGCATGCAATATGCAGCTACATTTGGGCAGTACGTACTTTACTACCTAAATTGTACGTACATGCTGTTCTTTTATGATCAAACGGAGCCCGTATAAGTTCAATAATTCAAAAGTACATCCGCCAAACGCACTTCTCGCATAATAGCAATCGCAGTAATGGTGGGGCTGCTGGGATTATTGGTGGGGCTGTTGGGACGGTGAGGCTGTTGGGACGGTGGGGTTGTAGGGACGGTGGGGTTCGTTGGGATCGGTGGGGCTGTTGGGACTGGTGGGGCTGTTTGGATTATTGGTGGGGCTGTTGGGACGGTGGGGCTGTTGGGATTGGTGGGGTTGTTGGGACTGGTGGGGCTGTTGGGATTCGGTGGGGGGCTGTTGGGACTGGTGGGGCTCTTGAGACATAACCGAATTTTGCACCACGGTGAATTTTCCCACGATGAATTTTCCGCGATGAATTTTCCCTAAACCTTTTCATCGGGATCATTGGCATCGAAATCGAAAGAAAAAAGAACATTTCGAAAATCGATTATCGTAGTCTACCAATATCTTATTTTTAGGTTGGTTCAGCCGGAAAAATTTATTGCGACTTTTTAATATCGAACGAATCGCTCGCAATTATTTTAGAGCTTGTGGGCATGATTTCAGCTGACGATAGTTATTAGATTTCTAGCTACTTTTATTCATGTCGCATGTTGTGAATACATTGACGATTTTCAAATAAATTCGTTAGCCTCTGTGCATATTATTGATCAATGTGTTACTCTCTTGCAATAATTACTAAATGGAAATGGTGTAAATGATAGTGTAAAGGCGATGTGCAATGATTAGTATTTTCAAAAATAATTACCTAGAACAATAGAAAATTCGATTTTAATTATTATCCAATCATAAAGTTTAAAAATTTAAGTAGAAATGTAGAGGTTGACAGATAAGTAGTAAGGCGGCTCACTCTAGGCCGCAGTGTTGAGAGATACCCCATCTTACATCATTGCGGTCCGACTCGCGTTACTATAGCATGTGTGTGTGTGTGTAATATTATGTGTACGTAGCGGTTGATGAACTTTTAGCCGGCGTAGATTTAGGTCGGCGGGGGTGGGTGTATTGTTTAGCGAGCCCGCCCGTTAAAATATCAGCCCGCCCGTTAAAGTAGAGCCCATGTGTTAGCCCGCCACGGTATAATGGGCCCGCCCGCTAAATGGAGCCCGCCATGGTATAATGGGCCTGCCTGCGTGTTAAACGTGCCCGCCCGTTAAAATTGAGCCCGCCACGGTATGATGGGCCCGCGTGTTAAATGCGCGCGCCCGCCCGGTCGTTAAATGTAAAATATAGGTTGCCAGTGGTCACTGAAAGGTCATGTTACGAAATAATATGCCGCTAGCCTACCCGTGAACTTGAGGTTTTCTTGAATTTTTGTTATCATATCAATTCAGTGCATAACGAAAACTTGTTGGAATTTTTAAAAGCCACAAAATGAAATGCGCATAGACAGACTATAGAGCATAACGTATAGTAATTTCATTAAAAGAATACGTGCATGAACCATCATTGTGGTTTAGTGTGATATAGCGATCAATACGTGCAGCGATCGAGTAATTTTAAAAAGAATAAACGCGTGACAATAACGCGATGCATTATAAAAACCATATTAAATAGAAGACAGCGCTACGCGGCAATAGAGTGAATATAATTGTGCTATATGTAAAAATGATCAATAATGAATATGCGTGCAATTTTGCGATCGAATAATAATTTTAAAGACGCGTTACAATAATACGGTGCATTAAATCAAATGGAAAATTATTTAAGGATAGTACTATTCACCAATAAAAAAATTCCCAAAAATTTTTGATGTACTTTATATTTTCAAGCTTACATTTAAAGCAAATAGTTTTCAAGTCTTCATCGTCTTAATCCAATGTTTGGCTGAACTGGAACAATTCGCCTTCGTCGTTATCGTCGTCGTTTTTGCGCTTCTTAGTGGCTGGACTTGTAGAAGTAGCAGCCGATGTACCTGCAGTCGTGCTAGTCTCTGGCGGATCGGGCGATTCGGCTACAAAACGATTTTTGCAATTTACACGGAAATTTTTTATTTCAGCTGATCTCAAAACCACAAAATATTTGCATATAAAACATTTAAATATACATAAATTTTTACTTATTAAGGAATGAATGTTAATTAAAACGAACAATGTGGCAACAATGGCATTATTGTTAAGCAAAATAATTATTGTGTAATCTTTCTGCTAAACACGTACCTCTATTATTTATTCAATTTTTCCTAGCCTAAAAATTCAACAAATGCAAAAGACATTATTTGTATATAAAAATTTAAAAAGCAGACTACAATAACATTAAAATTTTTTAAGTAATTTCGATAACAAAAACTTTATTTTGTACACATTAAGTTTAAATAGGCAATTCGTGCATCTGAAATTTAAAAAAAATATTTTTATAAATTCTAAAAATTTTCACGCAAAATTGATATACAAACAAGTATTCTAAATATAATTCACCCACGTTGTTCATATCTTGAGTTTCCGACGCTACTTTGAGCTGGCGCTTTTTTTGCATCCAGCGTTCTCTTCTTCCCGATCCGAGATATTCTTTAAATAAATTCAATATGCAATCCAAAGAAACGTATTTATAAGTACATAAAAAACAGGTATTACTTATTAGTAAATTAATAATATAAAAGTGCTCTTGAGAAAAAACGAAGTCTTATAAAGTTGATTTGTGCGTTTTTTCACTTACATAGTCTTATTTTTGACTCAGTTATTACTTTGTTAATATTATTGCTATTATTTTTATTATTATTATTTTTATTATTATTATTATTATTATTGTTATTATTATTATTATTATTATTATTATTATTATTATTATTTTGTTATTATTATTATTATTATTATTATTATTATTATTATTATTAAATTTATTTTACTAAAACATCATTTTCAGACACTTTAATATATCAACATTTGTTTTATAAAAAATCGTAATTTACTTCTTATAAAAAATGACTTGATGCCGTCCATGATTTCTTTACGAAGATCCATCCAATTTTTGAGCTGATATTGTGACAACGCGATCTCCTGCTGCTTCTTTGCGTTTTTCAATATTAACGATTTTGGCGGACCGTTTTCGACCACAGCTTTCGTGCCGTACACGAGGTTAACTTCGGGAAAATTGCCATCTCCGTAAGCCAACATTGTTGAAATTTTCTTCGAAGCTTTTTCCAAAATTGTGTATTGTGGTCCCATTAAGTTGATTCCTTGTTGAGTCGGATAGACCGCCGAATTATTGTCGTATGTGTTGCAGTTACGGAAGCCAATGCTTACGCGCTTGTTCCAATGTGTTATTAAACAAAACGTGTTGCTTCCCAAATCGTATTCAAAGCGCATGCCACTTGTTCCACGACTCATTTTTCAAACTATTAAAAAAGGCGAAAACGACTAAATCTAAGTTGAGTAAATTTATGCAATACGAGAGCCAGGAAAGTTGGACCGAAAATGCAATTCGATAAACAGGAAATAGTGCAATAACCTCTAGTTGTACTTATTTTTGCATAAATTTTGAGTTCAAGTAAATAAATAATGACTACATATATTTTTATCGAATTGCAGCGAAAAAAATGATATGCCTTTTCAAATCGTACTACCTTAACAAATCAGATAGCGCGGGCATTAAAAAATCGACCACATTCATTTTACGAAATTTGCAGAGAAAACGATGCAATTTTTCGAACAGATCGTGAGTAATTTACAAGAATGAGCATGACGCGAACGACCACATACGTTTTATGGAATTTGTTGAGAAAAAAGTTTTATCCATTTTAAAAAGCAGTGCTGGGATCGCTTTAAAAAAGATCATGTTTGGGAATAATAAAGTCAAATAAATGAATAACTCATGAAAACTTACAAATATTTAGAAAAAAACAAATATATTATTGATAAACGTCCATAGCGACAGTTTGTCTCTGGTAACCCCAGCGCTTTGGCAATTGATGACGTGTTCGATTTCATCGACTTAATCGATTTTCTTATACTTCCGCAACACCATGTACTTATGATGACGATAATTATACATTTACGTAAATATTAAATATTAATTACGTTTTTATAAAGCTTATCAAAAACTATTTAAAACATAATTAACAGCTCATGTACTATAAGAGGCTGCCAGTTAAGTCTCATATTTTTGCAAAAAATAGACATTTAAAATGGAATTTTGACATTAAAAGCGAAAAAAGACATTCAGGCTTACCACGGAAGACTATTTTTATGCTTCCGGCTTACCCCGATAGAAGGCCAGCTCCTCATTTGTCCAAGAAGTGGGATCGTCATCATAAAGCTCATTGGCCAAATACGAGAGTTCGATTTATTAATTAAATTGAACACGTCATCAACTTCGGCAGTTGACCAAAATTCTTGGGCTGTCGGGGTTAACTCCCCGGCCAGACGTACGTTAGCTATGTCAGGTGGAATTTCGTTGTTAATGAATGAATTCCAGAAAAAATTTTGCACGCTGATCCTATATCAGATACATTGATCAACTCATATGCAGGTAAATGCGATAAAATATCCGTTTTCCCTCTCGGCGTAATCATAGGCCAGATGTGAAATGCCAATTTTTTTCGTTGATTGTTCATCAAAAAATCGAGGTTCGCGCGGCGTTTCGATACGAGCCCTTAATTCGTCTACAAATATCGTTATTCCATCTAACTTCTGTTGGTCCATGTCCTGTAAAAATTAAGGAGTATCACACGCATAAATTATTTACGACCAAGTTTTTCAGATTTTAATCATTTTCTTATGTAATAAGCAAGAATTAACTTCGTGAATAACGCTAAAATGATACGAATCAAATGTTCAGAAATAAAATACTTTTCATTATTAATTCACGCCATATTTTTGGTTAATTGAAAAAAACGCTGATAGCAATTTTGCATAATTGACGGTCAATTTATCCTGATTATCGAATAATGACGAAATCGATCGTGACAAAACAAATACTTGTCCACAAAAATATTTTCAAAAACCCTCAAGTCTCACCGAAAAAAAGAAAAGATCCAACGAACAGATGAAGTTAAGTTTGGTCGGACTACAGCAGGATATTGACGAAAAAGTGATTTACTTGTCTGTTTCTGTGATGAAATTATGTCTCCGCCTTGATTGATCAGAAAATGACCGTAACTAATTATATTGTCCAGTTGCAACAATTTTTAACAATGCAATATATAATAATAATGAACATATCTGCATATAATTTAACTTTATTGTGTACGTATTGGTCATTATCTTCAATGACCTTTCCCACAGAAACTTGGGTAATTTTATTTATTTACAGTCAACCTCTGCAATTCTAACAATGCATATATACATTTGCATATTTTATTCATTAATGCTATTGCCTTGTCAAAATTCATTGGATATGACCTTCGAATGACCGGCGGGCAATATAACACGCCGGCTCAACCTCAACGACCGGGCGCATCTAATAGTCGGGCTGCATTAGAGTTAAACGGGCAGGCTCGCTACTTTATAGACCCACCCCAATCGACCTACGCCGGCCAAAAGTTCGTCAACCGCTACGTACACGTAATATTACCACACACATGCTATAGTAACGCGAGTCGGGCCGCAATGACGAAGGATAGGGTATCTCTCAACACGCGCTCTAGAGAACGGTCCGTTACTACTTAAGCCCGAAACATACTTCACGCGGCGCGGCGAGACGGCGCCAATTCGCCGCAGCGGTCGCCGCGCCGAATTCGCGCTGACCCATGGCATACTTCCTGGCGCCGCGCGGCGAGGCGCGAGTTTGCCGCGCCGCATTTCAAGACATACTTCAAGCGGCCCAAGGCATACTTCAAGCGGCCGCCGCGCCGCAACCTAATTCGCTAAGGTCAATTTTTTTGCCGCTCTTCATGGCATACTTCACCGCGCGGCGAGAAGCAAATAATGTCTATTTTTAGCATTTTTCGAATTTTTCCGCCGCGCCGCAGAAGTCCAAACGTTTGGACTTTCCTCGCGAATGCTAATGAGGTGCGCCGGTATCGATCTGCTCTGAATCTATAATGAAGTACGTATCAACGTGAGCGCAAACGATCTTCATTGATTTTGAAATGGCTTAGAAGTACGCAATGGCGGATCTAGGATTTTCCTAAGGGGGCGGTACCCCTAGGGGGGCGGAACCCTGACTTGGGCGGAAAAATTAGCCGTTTTAACCCAAAAATCGTTCAAAAATGCTTAATTGTGCGCACTATTTTGGACCAATGGGGGGCGGCCGCCCCCCCCCACACTCCCCCTAAATCCGCCCCTGGAAGTACGTATGTGGCAGTACTGGATTTGAACGTTTTTGATCGGACTTTCTCCAATTTGTTGTGTAGCTTTTAATTATTGCGTACATACCTGTCTTTTGGATAAATGAATTTAAATGAGCTTCCGCCGATCTAAAAAAATCGATTAAGAAAATCCACGCGCTATCATTGCGGCAATTCGCGCGGAGTGTGCCAACATCGAGCGAAGCGGCGAAGGGTCGCCCAGTTGGCACCATTTTTTCTTGCCGCGCGGCGACTGCGCCGCGTGAAGTATGCCTAGGTGACGCGAAGCAGGCAGATGAATTTCGCCGCGCCAGTTTCGCGCCATGACGTCACATTTTTGGCTATACTGTGGCCGCAAACCCCCTTTGAGGCGCGAATCGCGTGAAGTATGTTTCGGGCTTTAGATACTCTCCGATCGGACTGCTGGCTCTTTGATCTAATATCATAGGTAGCGCGTTAGCGCGTGCCTATAATATACTTGGGTACCCCCAACATATGCCCCCCCTCACAGCTATAACAGCACACATCTGAGAGGTGCGGTTTTTTTAAAAGGTAGATAATAAAAAAACTTAGTGCCCCCATTTTTTTCTTGTTACACACTCAATACCAAGCGCGTCGTGAGTGTGTAAAGTTTACACCAAAAATTCAAATAATTTGCGGAGGGCCAATTTTTTTAAAAATGTTTTTCCTAATTAGTAGGTTACGAATCTAGTCTTAAAATTTCTTTACACTCATTGGTTGTTGCACAGGAGTGTAAACTAGACGGTTTTTTACAGTTTTCGTGTGCAAGAGCATATCTAACTCAGTTTTACATTCTATGCTGTCTGATTGGTTTCAAAAGGTAGACGGTTAAAAAATCTAGGTGAGACTTTTTTTAATTTTTCTTAAAAAGTAAAATTTTCGAATTTAGGGGCGGTTTATTGTAAAGAGTCTGAGACAAAAAAATATTTTTTCCCTGCCATATTCTCCACTTAGTAGAAAGAACGTCGTAACTACCTTTAAAATCTGTCTCGTCTTAAGCGCTACACGTCAAAATTTATTTTGTTTCTTTACAATCAATATAGCGCTATTAGTGCAGGTGTAAACTTTACACTGAAAAAATTTTTTCCGCCCAGAGCGTCGCGGATGATGAATTTTTTAAAAAATGTTCTCTGTGAGGTCAGAATAATGAATCTGACCTTCAAACTCTTCTACAATCAATACACAGTACCAGGGGGTTTAAACTTTACACTCTAGTGGATGAGTAAAAAAAAACAGATTCTGTCAAAGATTTCTGAGCCAACTTTTTCGGTTGAGAGTTAAGATAATTTGAATGAAGAAAAATAAAGTAACTTTCAAGGGCTACACGTCAAAGCAAACCGCGTTCAAAAAAAACGTAATATTGAGTTGTTTATGGGGGTGTAAAGTTCGAAATCTGAGGTGTAAAATGGGCGAAAAAAACGGGTTTTTCGTATTTAATTGGTAAATCATATCAAATATTTTGGGGAACATAAGTTTTGCACATACAAACGTACTACAATCAAAGGGCTACAAACTGGCCTAAACCGAATTTATTTACACTCAATGGGGCGTTCGGTTCAGATTTTTAAAGTTTACAATGTGGTGGACAGTGAAAAATACGTGTTTGTCCATATTTTTTGTTCGCCACCCCTTAAAAAGTACTTTATTTTTATCCTATTCGACCTCTCCCAACTTCTGCACAGAGAAAGTGGCGAACAAAAATATGCCCAAACACGTATTTTTCACTGTCCACCACATTTTAAACTTTAAAAATCTGATCCCCATTGAGTGTAAATAAAATCGGTTTGGGCCAGTTTGTAGCCCTTTGATTGTAGTACGTTTGTATGTGCCATACTTATGTTTGTAAACTTTACACTGAAAAAATTTTTTGGGAAAAAAATCAGTTTGGGTTTTTTTGAAACAGATGAAAAAAGACCGATTGATTGCCCCAGATGTACATTCTTGTGCTCAATTTCCATACGCACGTACACGACCGTTAAGCGCAACGCTTAAGTGAGTCGCCCAGGACCACCTTCCCCTAAAAATTATCATATTTTTCATTCCATTCCCACACACTATTTTCAATCAAAATCCGGGATAGGAAAATGGGCACTCGGGCTTAATGCGACTTGAGTACGAATTGGTATGTGTGTTATCATATCTTACGTGTGTTAAAAGATCATATGTGTGTGTGTCTCATATTTGTGCCTGTCTCGTTTGTACATACCTTTACCGTAAGCTTTTGCCGATTGTGACCCGCTTGACCCACCGTCCCGCTAGACCCACCGTCCCGCTAGACCCACCGTCCCGCTAGACCCACTTTTTCGTCCCGCTAGACCCACCGGAAGTGTCGCTAGACCCACCACGTGCTTAATGAGGTGTCCCGCTAGACCCACCGTTTCGCGACCGTCTCGCTAGACCCACTGTCTCGGAAGACCCACTCGAAAAAATGAAGACATGCATATTACACGTGAAATGAAAAATAGTTATCAAGAGGCTTAAGTGAATTCTGCAAAAAATTTTGTAATCATTAATTAAAAAGCAAGTTTGAGGTGTGCAATAGTCAATAAGAAGCGGTTAGTTTGTTTTCATGAATGTGCAATTGTATATAATTACCATAGGTAATTCATTCGAAAAAAGTTTCGTTATTATCAGCTTCACAGATTAACATACTGACTTCATATAACGAATTAAAACGAAATTAGCGCGACCGAAATCCATGGCTCGATTCGAAATCAAAATTTCTATATAGTATTTGAAGCGATGAAATAAAGTGAGCACATGGACATTAGCGCTCCTTAGTCCTATTTTTAAAAAAAGATTCGGATTTATTGACAATGACCTAATTAACATTTTCGATTTTTTAGTGAGAATTTGCAACATCCGCTCGGCCCGATTATTGTTGAGCCGTCTTTGTGAAATGCCTACATGCTTTTCATCATATTCATATGTGCATACCTGTACTGTTATCGGAATGCAGTGTCAACGCTTCAATCTGTGTGCCTACTTAGTATACGGAAATTCCATGATCGGAGGATACAAAGAGTACAGTACTATTAAGATAATAAGCAAAAAATGCACTCTGAAATGTGTTTGACAAGAGTGTATTCCTTGACATGAAAAATAGAAATTTATTCTTAAAAAATTATCGGCCATGGCTGGTTACTTACCATTGCCACACACATGCACGCACATATCTTCTTTGCATGTTATAATTTGTAATATACACAATTTCATGCAATAATAAACAAAATTTATTTATTTAATAATTAAATTTAATTGATTAGGTGGTTAATTAAATGTAATTATTTTTTAATTAATTACTTATATATTTGACTAAACATATATACTTGAATCAGGGCGTGCTAAGAGGTTTAGCGGCCCTGGGCGAAACTTATTTTGGCGGCCCCCATAATTTTTAAAACTGGTATTATAGGCATCATAATTATCACTTATGTATATCCTTTACATATGTACCTATATGATCGCAGTTAGCATCTTACTGTAAATTTACTAACAAAATATATTATTTTTAGTTGGTAGGTATCGTATGTTTTTCTCAAATAATTTACCTATTTCGTGAATGATGATGTGCTTTATTACAAAATAACTTGCCTAGCTTTCTGAGCGGCAAACTGGTCAATCAATTGCAAAAAATCTAACGAAGATGATAAATCCTTTTCAATTGAAATCATCGCTAGTGCACTTAGACGAGAATCAGTCATAGTTGACCGCAAATATGTCTTTATTAATTTCAGTTCCGAGATGGAACGTTCTGCTGAGGCCACAGCAATAGGTATTGTAAGTAAAATTCTGAAATCAATTATAAGGAAGTCTACTCGGCTAGGGAAAACAAATTTCACTATCATATAAAAGTGAGAGGATTCACCTTGAACTCGGCTTCGGCGTCAAGAATTAACTTTCAATCATTACTAAAAATGGTCAAAATGTTTGTACATCAAAATAACATTGTTGAAAAAGTTGTATATTTTCCTCAAATTTGGCATTTGCCCGATCATACAATAGTGACCGAAAATGCGTCTAAAAAGTACAAAATTGTATATAATAAGCGCATTGTACAGCCTGATTATTCTACCGCGCCTTACGGTTTTTAAAATGCCCATTGTGTGTTTGTATGTGGTGGTTGGGTCTTTTTTTATTTTGCTGTTGCCGCCTGTACCTTGCGGAAGCAAGTTTGTGGCAGGAGGTAGCGGTTAAATCAATTGTGTTCTTTTTTTGGGTGCACTTCATACCCTGTGAGGAGCAGGTACGTGGTGCAGTGTACCCAGTGTTTGGGTCTTTTTTTATTTTGCTGATGCCGCCTGTACCTTGCGGAAGCAAGTTCGTGGCAGGAGGTAGCAGCCTTGTACATATGGGCAAAATCGGGTTGTTGTGTGAATATTCTAGGCGTCTTCTGTCCCAATTTCATGTATCTTTTTGTGTTAAGAAAGTTTTCATTACGTTCAAAGAAAAATAGAAAAGTAAAAATAAAAAAACAAAAAAACAAAAAAATGGTGCCGCCGCATGCTCAGGTCCCTGTCTTGGCACCGGGCGCTGCATTTTGCAGTGGCAGAGAAGCATGCAAAGTTATATAAGATTTTTTTGTTCAAGAATGATAAAAAATGTTAAATGGTACTTGCATAACTAGATACCACCTACAACCTATTTATAATGAAATTTTGGGTTGTATTGTTCTCATAATTGTTCTATCTAGTTTAGTTTTATGCAAGCTTTTGAAGAAACAAATTAAAAAGTTGCATAGAGGTTTAAGTAGCTTAAGATCAAGTAGAAATAAATCTCGTCGATTGTCTGCAGTGTTCAATGAAGCCCAAGTCGAAACACCACTACGAGATTTGTAATTTTCTGCATAAGAAACCGTGTTTTCAACGGAGATGGTGCAGATTTTCGAACCTGGTTGTAAACAGTGTGTTTTGAAGATAGGTAAAGAGTCTCCAAGTTTTTCATTTTTACTCTGTCAGAAATGCTCAATTGAAATTAATGTTATCAAGAAAGATAAGTACATGTTGTACTTTTATTCAGAAGCACCTCAGCCAAAACGTGACGATATAAGCTTTGCTGTTAAATGTGATGATTATATTTTAAAAATTTCACGAAAGAAAAAATTAAAAGTTGTAGTCAAATTTTGCAAAAAGTGTACTAATATTTTTTGCACGGTAGCCAAAAGGCAAAAACGCATTATATTTCTATTGAATCATGGAAAAAATTATTACGATCCTCAGACGGGGTGCACAGGGGTCGAACCTCTGAGAGCAAGTGTGAAATTGCCAAAAAAGGATGTGATAAATTGGCTAGAAACCCAACCAACCTACACTTCACATAAACCGGCAAGAAGAAATTATGTGCGCAATAAAGTTATACTTTCCAGGATAGATGAGCAATGGGCTATAGATTTAGTCGATTTGCAATTACTGAAAAAGCATAATGACGGTTATGTTTTTCTCTTAAATTGTATAGACGTGTTTAGCAAGTATGCATGGAGTATACCCGTAAAAAATAAAAGCGCAGTATCGATTCTCAATGCTTTCAAAGTCATTTTAGATAAAGGTCGAAAACCAGAAAAGGTGCAAAGTGATGCAGGCACAGAATTTTCAAATAAACAATTTCAAGCCTTTTTGAAAGGAAATGATATCGATTTCTTCACAACAAACAGTGAGCTTAAGGCATGCGTAGTCGAGCGTTTTAACCGCACTTTGAAGGAGCGCATGTGCCGTTATTTTACAAAACATGACACATATAGGTACATTAATATTTTAGATGATTTGATTGAAGGTTACAATAATACAAAACATCGTATGATAGGCATCGAACCGGCCAACATTAATATTAACAACGAGTCTCAAATTTTACAAAAAGTATTCAAAATTGACAATAAATACGTAATTTTTAAATTTAATGTAGGAGATAAAGTTTGCATAAGTAAGCTTGAGAGAACTTTTGAAAAGGGCTACGAGCCCAATTGGAGTGAAGAAACGTTCGTAATAGATAAAAAACTTAAACGCAATCCCCCGTTTACACACTAAAGGATCAGATGGGTGACAAATTAGAAGGCGTATTCTATGAGCCAGAACTACAAAAAGTAAACATTATCGATGAAGTTTACTTAGTAGAAAAAGTTTTAAACACTCGCAAAAAAAGGAAGAAAAACGGAATATTCAGTTAAATGGCGCGGTTTTCCTGAAAAATTCAACAGTTAGGTTAATAATCTGATAAAAATATGAATCTATAAGAGAAACTTCTGATAAAAAGCATGCATCGTTTAAAAATGGATTCTACAAACAAGACTATCAAACACCCCAATTCAGCTGTGCTCCCGCAACCTGCCTAGGCCAATGTATGCACTAACGATCGAACTTTGTTATTTTTGCCAAAAAATTTGCGAAGAACGAGCAGGGCCGTGCTTAGAGGTTTGGCGGCCCTGGGCGAAACTTATTTTGGCGGCCCCCATAATTTTTAAAACTGGTATTATAGGCATCATAATTATCACTTATGTATATCCTTTACATATGTACCTATATGATCGCAGTTAGCATCTTACTATAAATTTACTAACAAAATATATTATTTTTAGTAGGTATCGTATGTTTTTCTCAAATAATTTACCTAATTCGTGAATAATGATGTGCTTTATTACAAAATAACTTGCCTAGCTTTCTGAGCGGCAAACTGGTCAATCAATTGCAAAAAATCTAACGAAGATGATAAATCCTTTTCAATTGAAATAATCGCTAGTGCACTTAGACGAGAATCAGTCATAGTTGACCGCAAATATGTCTTTATTAATTTCAGTTCCGAGAAGGGACGTTCTGCTGAGGCATTAGCAATAGGTATTGTAAGTAAAATTCTGAAATCAATTATAAGGTTCGGGAAAACAATCTGGAAGTCATTTGATAGATATTTAAGAGTAGCTAGTGGCGAAGTTAATTCATTTGGACCTGATCGAGCAAGAACTTTTAGCTTAGTGTACATGTCTGGGTCCATGTGCATGACTTGAGCGATTCATCATCTTCCTATGTTTTTAAAGCTGGTATTCGTGGGTAGTGCTCAATGAGAAACCTTGAAAACGGTATTTCTTAGCCATACCATCATTTTTAAGACCATTTTTCGACCTCTAAAAACCTTGCACCTACCCTCCCGGGATTTTGTTGTTGCCCACATATGCTGCGGGGGTCTTAGGTGGCGCGGTCAAGCGTTCCCTGCGGGGTCCGGGACAGAGTCCCTACAAATTTTGTAAAAAAGCATTTTAATGACAAATAATAACGTTAAAATTTTCGCAAAAACGGCCGAATTTCGGCCCTGAATGGAGCCAAAAACACTCAAAATTGATGAACTCTTACATCTCACAAAACATCTGAGCTGAAATGCGTTTTTCGACCTCTGCTAATTACATAGCGCAGCAACGGGTCGCTGCCAATAAGATATAGAAAATGTATAAATTGAAGTTTTTGTTCTTACCCTTTTCAGGCCCATGTGTGACCTTCTTATTAAGAAGATGCAGTTCAGAAAACAGGACATGCACAAAAACATAAGAAAATTTGGCCATTTCTTTCATTTAAAATAGGATCGTGTCCTTGTAAAGAAAGACAAAAAACAAAGAATAGACAAACTGGTACACAATCATTTTCGCACCTTTAGTTTTATGCTCAACAAGCATGCGCACTTTCATTCAGTGAACAAATAGTGCATTAAATTACTAGTGATGTGGAGTGCTAGATTATTTCAGCTGATTCAAGCTTTTAAATTCATTTGATCTATGGCTTGGTGCAAAGCGCCGGAAAATTTTGACATTTTAGCCTTTTCGAACTCAATTTTCTGGACACACATTATTGCAACAGGAAAATCAACAATATGTCTGAAAAATGAATACAAGTATAGCTCAGTCAGCGTTCTCTTAAAAATGCAAGTAAAGATTTTTAACTGACTGGGTTTGCATTAGAACGTCGAAAAATCGATCCTTTTGAACGTATGTATCGAATTATTGTAAGAGGGCCGCCAAAAAATGAATTCTATACGGCATGCACTACAACTTTTTAGCGGCCCATAATTTTAGCGGCCCTGTGCGGCCGCACAGTTCGCACCCCCTAGGCACGGCTATGACTTGAATGGATACACTTTGAAAGCATTTCTGTTTTTGCTTTTAAGCGTACATAATTTTCTTCTCTGGTGGGTCTTCCGAGACAGTGGGTCTAGCGGGACGGTCGCAAAACGTTGGGTCTAGCGGGACACCTCATTATGCACGTGGTGGGTCTAGCGAGACTTCCGGTGGGTCTCGCGGGACGAAAAAGTGGGTCTTGTGGGACGGTGGGTCTAGCGGGACGGTGGGTCAAGCGGGACGGTGGGTCTAGCGAGACGGGACCGCTTTTGCCCATAGGCCTATTGTCGTATTCATAGATCCTTTTCATATCTCTTGGTTCGTGTTGTTACCCCTCTTTTTCCACGTCAGTTAAAACTGCGTGCGAGCGCAGTTTTGACGGCACTTTAAGATTTTACAGTTTACAATTAGTTTTTTGAGCCTGAGAGCCTCTCCGCCAGCTTCCGCGTTGAGCGTATCTTTTTTTCTTTTCCTTGCTGTACGTGAGCAGACTCCGTACGTGCCTTTTTATCTGCTTAGCTGCAGAACTCGTCTGTTAGTTTTCCTGCGTAGTGTGCACGCTTCTTTTCGCCGTACGCTTTGTTTTTAATCATTCGTGTTTGTGCGAATTGGCATCAGTTGTATGCCTTTGGCAGGACTTTGTGCTCTTGTTTAATTACATTGTTTGATTTTACCCGATTAGCGTAACAAGACGGTCGGCAGCATGTATCCTCCATGCTGTCGCTATTTAATTGCTTCATAATTTTTCTGTCCAAAAAATATTGTAAAAAATAATTATTTAATTAACGATGCTGGGCTCGGTTGAATTTCCGTGCTGTTGAATTCTGTCCTTGTGCTACACTATACTTAGGAACCCTTAATATTTTCAAGCACCGGAATTCGGTCCAAAACAAGTTAAATAATAATCTTTTTGAGCCCTCAATAAGGTTTCCGGGGAACTCACTTTAATTAGGTACTTAATCTCAAAGGGGTTAAGTAAGTAAGTTTCACTAGGTGCGTGCGTAGAGGGCCGGGCTACCTTGAATAGGCCGGGCCGCTTACCCCCGAATCGCCGGCTGGTGATCGACCTCCTAAAAAGGGCGAGAACCCCCGTGTGAGCGCATAAGCTTGAGATTCGGGTTAAGTAAGCGAAGTGAACGTAGCTTGAGTCTACGTATACACATCTGATATTTATTTGTCCTTGGGCCATTGTGGAGACTTAATTTTTTCATAAATGTTGATCGTAATATCAGAATTACGAATCCGACTGAAATTTTCTTTAAACTCTGTGGTTGTGTAAAGCTTATACTGCATATTAACTCTTGTTCTAGAGCTTTGCGGGAGCTTAATTTTTTCAAAATGTTCTACGTAAAATCAGAATTGAGAATCTGACTATTAGTTTTCTCTACACCTAGTAGTTGTGTGAAGTTTGCACTAATCATTTGTTGTTAAAATGTAGTTTATACTACAAATTTATTTTACTTCCGAATCTGAGCGTTAGTGTTCCTTACACTTGATATTTTCGTAAAGTTAATGCTGAAAAACTTTGATCTGTTAAAATAATGTAAGGTTGTCTTGTTTGAAAAAGGATAATGCTGATGTTAAGTTCAGTATTGTTTTCCGTGTTCTTGGACTGCTGTCATTATTGTGGCATGGCATGTTACTGTATGTGTGTACTGACTGATGTACTCAAATAATACTAATTTAAAGTGGGGTACTAGCAAAGAAAAATGCTCTGATGGAACAAAAAAGATGAATATACTTGGAATTGTGGATTATTAAGGATGTAAAAGGAGGGGACTTGGAAAAATCTGCCTAAAGTCGCAAAATCTGCTAAAAATCACACTTTCTCTAAGCAACGCTAAAAATCGATGTATATTCTGCGGCCAACAGATTAAAATAAATATTTAACCATAAAAATGATTGAAAAAGCAGCACGTTAGCTATGCAGTAGCTATGGGAAATGATATTGAGTAAACTAACAATCTTTTAAGTCAATTGAATGAAATAGCAAACATCGAAGACAATTGGAGACATGGTTGGTTTAAAACAGTAGGAAACGCGTAAGTTGACTTGAGACAGACTAAATGTAGATACACTAGCATGCCCGAAATGATTGTGTGCACTAATCCATCGGCCCCTGCTTTGCTTGCTATAATGCTCATAATAAAATAAAACAACTTTGAATACAATACCTCTTAGTTTTCTATGAATCAGGTGCCAGCAATTTAAAAAAGTAACCTTGATAGATTTCGTACACTCTTATCTGAAACTTCGAACATTATTAAGAAAAGACACTTTTTTAGAGGCCGCAGAATATACTTCGATTTTTAGCGTTGCTTAGAGAAAGTCTGATTTTTAGCAGATTTTGCGACTTTAGGTAGCTTTTTCCTAGTATAATACATACACAATGCAAGTATAAATTGCTAAGTACCTAATGACATTCGCTACAACACTGACAAAGATAGGAATAACTACTATTTTTTGTTAAGAAAAAGTTGGGTACTAGCAAGAAAAAATGCTCCGATGGAACAAAAAAGGTAGAATATACTTGGAACAAAGAATTATCAAGGACGTAAAAGGAGGGGACTAGGAAAAGCTCCTATCTACAAATGTCACAAAATTTGCTAAAACTCAGAAATTTCCTAAACAAAAAAATGAAAGTAAGGAAATCAAAGAAAAAACCTACCTGTGCCTAAAACTGCAAGATCTGCTAAAAATCAGACTTTTTCTAAGCAACGCAAAAATCGAAGTATATTCTGCGGCCTCTGAAAAAAATAGGTGAACCTTCTCATATTGTCCACCATACAGTGGGCGGTTCCAAAATTCTGAGGGGGTTTTCAAATTGGAATATTGGCCTTAAAAATAGTGCTATGGCGAAGAAAACACCATTTTTGAACGTTTCTTGTCGAGCTCTATCTATCGGTACCTACCAAAAAAACCCAAAAAGAGCAGAAAGATTTAAAAAATTGAATTTTGGAGGTATTGTCAAATATTTGCGTTTTCTTGTTGGGTATTTTGCCTTGGGGTGCATACTCCCCAAACCCCCTACGTCTAGGTATGGTGTCCAATGCTTAATATAAAGCTTATAAAATAAATCTCAAATCTGCGTTTTTGCTAATCACTTGCAACGTTAATTTATTCGATATTGTGGCTAGATAAATATTACAAAAAGTTATATCCTATGATTATTTGCGATACCGCAACGAAAGACTGTGATTTCTATATAATGCATGCGTCCATTCAGTACTCTTCTGGCGTTTAATCCCACCAGACCAACCCGGATTTTATTCCTGCCCATGTAAACTGATAACCATTAGGCATGGGAGGTTAGGGGTATGCACCAGTGTTCAATCAGAACGTCGAAAATTGCCGTTTTTCCAACATACCATAATTACTATTTTTTGACCCAGAAAAATATTGCGACATGGCGCTGCTCGGCTATGGCGATATCTGCTTTTGCAGAGTGAGTGGTTTTTTAGTAGATCTTGCAGTTTTAGGCACAGGTAGGGTTTTTCTTAGATTTCCTTACTTTCATTTTTTTGTTTAGGAAATTTCTGAGTTTTAGCAAATTTTGTGACATTTATAGATAGGAGCTTTTTCTAGTCCCCTCCTGTTACGTCCTTGATAATTCTTTGTTTCAAGTATATTCTACCTTTTTTGTTCCATCGGAGCATTTTTTCTTGCTATATTTTAAATGGTCCAATATTGAATAAGACGCTTCGTCTCAAAGTTTTTCACTTTGATTAGACTCAAGCTTTACTTTCAAGCATACCTCTCACTTATCTTTGAAACGCTGGTCGCTATAAAAAATCTGAATCACGTAATGAAACGGAAGCAATAAAGTGACATCAATATCCATGAGACATATTGAAAGCAATCGTCAAGATTACCTGACAAACAGTTCACTTTTACTTGGAGAAATTATTTTAGCAAAAGTAGAGCTTCTGTATTGGTGAGTAGGGATTCACGAGACCGATATTTGGTAAATTTGGAAGTAAAGAATTTTGGAAGGTCAAGAAAGCTAAAACGATAGGGTTTAATAACATTATGCTGAAATTTCTCAATGACCCCTGTCTGCATTTTCGCATCACTAAAAAATTACAAAATGCCAGGAACGTGTACAAAAATGTAATATCCAGGAGCGAGCGTCAATATGCTTCGACAATGAGCACACACTTTTTGAAAAAATAGATTCAAAATAAATAGCACGCATAACCAAATCTCGATGCTTGAAACACATAATATACAAAATGAGAAAGACGTTAAGAACTTATACTTAAAAATTATTCAAGTGCTTTAGTCTGTTTAACGGTCCAAAACGTATGGGCGCGGCCGCTTTGCGACGATTTTGGCGCGGCCATTTTGGCGCAACTGTTTTGGTGTAAATTAATTACAAAACGTTGGAGTCTCATTTAGATAGAAACTTTGTACAGTTCAAGGAGTTTTGTTGGACTGTCCATTTGCACCACACGTTTGTGGCATGACCGAGATAATGGGATTCTCGGGCGTCAGGAACTTTTTGTAATATAAACTGAAAAGCTTGATTGTTAAGACGAAATCACAATTATCCAACGTTTTAGCGCAGCCCATTGGTATAATCAAATGAAGGACAAACGGAAACGTTTTTGCACGTAGTGTGACCGAAATTCTGGGGTTTCCCACCCAAATTTGATGTTCCTCATGGCCAAAGCCAGAAACTTTTGAAGTATTCATCGATTTTTGGGAAAACGCGAATTTTATGGCCGTTTTTATAGTCTGTTTTATTTAATGGAGAGCTTTTCAGTAAATTTTTCTCAAGGGCTACAGTAAGCGAAACAGATAATTTACTGTAATTCAGCAAATCAGCAAGTGAGGGTAAGTGGCTGGAATCCTTCCATTTTTGATGCTCTAATCCGTCCATATAAATTTGATTTAGTCATTTAATGCGTCTTGGGACATACTACCGTAAGTGCGCTAAATAAAAAGCTCTGGGCTGGAATTGAACCTGGGTTGCTTCGACGACAAACGGGCGTTTTACCACTGCGCTATATGCATCGCCGGTCCCAGGGGGGCTAGGGGGCTATAGCCCCCACCCAAAACTGAGAAAAAATTCTTAAATACCAAATAGGGGACCAAAGGGAAAAATAGAGGATCGGTCCAACCCCATCATATTCGAAAATTAACATTTGGCGCGATAAAGAATGGATATACATTTTGCAATGATATTTGGCAGTCATTGACCATAATTTCTCAAATTTTTCCGGCGCTACGCGCCGGATGATACCTATTAATCACATTTATTTACTATCTTGGCGACCTGAAGCACGTTTTTTTTGTATTTGGCAAAGATTTTCCTGATGTACAAAGACTTTTCAGGACCGTGATACATGTACAACGATTTTTGACATGACAAAAACTGCTAAAAAGGTCTAAAATTCGCAAAAATTTTCGTCGGTTCACGCCGAAATGAGTAATTGATTGTCCTAATCTTCATAATGGCAGAAATCGCATTTCGGAAGGAAAAAACGTCAAATTTTTCGGCGCTTCGTCGCTACCCAAAGGCGTAGCCAGGGGAGCAATGGGAGCATATGCCCCCCACGGAATTTTTCAGAAATTTTGTTGATTTTTCTGGTGCAATAATTGTGTCCAGAAAATTGAGTTCAGAAAAGCAAAAACGTACAAATTTTCTGGCACTTCGCACTGAGTTGTTATTATTTATTGTTATGTACAGATCTAATGAGTTTAAAAGCTTAAATCAGCTAAAATAATACAGCACTTTACATCACTTCAGTGATTCAATGCACTATTTGATCATTGAATGAAACTGTGCATGATTGTTTAGCATAATAATAAAAGTTTGGAAATGATTGTGTACCTACCAGTTTGTCTATTCTCTGCTTTGTTTGTCTTTTTTTACAAGAACACAATCTTTTTTTAATTGAAAGGAATGGTCAAATTTTCTTGTGTTTTTGCACATTCTCCATTTTCTGAAGTACATTTTGTTAATAAGAAGGCTACGAATAGACCTAAAACAGTGAGAACAAAATTTTCATTGATAGATCTTTCTATATCTTGTTGGCAGCGGCCAGTTGCTGCGCTATATTCTTAGCAGAGGTCAAAAGACGCATTTTAGCGCAGAAGTTTTGTGCAATATTTAAGTTTTTTAGGCTTAATCCAGAACCGAAATTTGGCCGATTTTACGAAAGTTTTAACGTTACTATTTAACATTAAAGTTTTTTTAACAAAATTTCCCGGGATCTGCCCGGACCCTGCTGGGGCGCTTGACAGCGCCATCCTCGACCCCGAGTCGTAAAATCTTGTTGTACGTGTCCAACGAGATTTTTGGGAGGACAAAAAAAGGTAACAGAGTTGGGAATTTTCAAATATTTCCGACGCTTCGCGCTGGAATCAATTTGCTTGTTCTGTATGATTTAAGCGTTATAAATTGAGTTTAAAGAGCAAAAGCGTCAAAATTTTCCGGCGCAAAGCGCCGCCCTTATTGTTCTTTCTTTTTGTAAAGCTGCAGCATTGCGTTTGAAAGCCTGAATCAGTCAAAATATCTTCACACTGAGTAATTCGCAGTTTTCTTCTTAGAAGCTTGAACTGTCAAAATTGTCCGTACAAATTTGATAATTTTCTGCTCTCTCAGACTATTAGTATCCACAGAGCTACAAAATGTTAAGGGCGGTGAAAAATTACTTAATTTCTTGGTGATTCGCCACTTATGATTTCCGAAGTTCAAATATTTGTCAAAAAAGGCCGAAAATTCTACATGAAAACCGTTAAAATTTTTAAAATTTTCGGCGCTTCGCGCCGCAGCGCCGCTTTACACTTTTTATATTTTTGATTGTAAGAAAATCATAAATTAGCAATTAGCTAGGCAGCACTACTAAAGGCAGAAAAACTTAGTTTTGCTATACATAGCGTTAAAAACATTCAGTGCAAAAGTAGTCTTGAAAAATTTTTTTGTATGCCCCCGAACCAAAATTCTGGCTACGCCTCTGTCGCTACCATACTATATCATAGTGCCCAAAAATTTGTGTGTACAAAACGTACGAAGACTTCAAGGTACCATCTTTGCACACGTACAAACGGACCTAGTACAAAAAAACACTGCCTGGAAGCAGTGTTTTTTTGTACTTGAATGAATGAATGAATGAATGAAATAATTTATTACTGAAACGCGACAATTACGAAGGGTGTAAAGGAGTAATAAAACGTACGGTCAAGAGAATAAAAGCGTACAGCATAAGGCGAGGAGCGAGTCATGAAAATGACGATTTAAGCTCGCCCTCTAATAAACTTGGATAAGTCGACATCAATTAATCTAGATTTGAATATATTTAAGTTAGAGGAACAACTAGCTTGAAACAATTTGTGCAGCGACAAAGATTTTCTGGATGTACAAAGACTTTTTGTGACCGTCTTTGTACATGTAACAAGATTTTTAGGAAGGCAACAATAGCAAAAAAGTCTAAATTCGAAAAAATTTTCGGCGCTTCGCGCTGTGTGTGTTCTATATATGTTTATAATGGTAGAAATTGCATTTCAAAAGGAAAAATGTGAAATTTTTCGGCGCTTCGCGCCGTTTTAAGACGATTCTTAGTGATTTTTGTACTTAGAAACCCAAAAATTAACTAAAATACATAACGAAAAGTCGAACAGCTCTGTTTTTACCACACTAAAATCTCTACTGTACCATATTATAGTACCCAAAATTTGTGTGTACAAAATATACAGAGGCTTTTGGGGACCATCTTTGTACATGCACAAACGGACCTTGTACAAAAAAACACTGCCTGGAAGCCATTTTCTGTTCATGTAGGTTTCAAAACAATTTTAACAGCAGTAACAGCTATTTTTGCATAGTTTTCTTCTATTTTCAATTGAAAATTTCGACGTTTCGCATCAAATGCTATAAATACAGGAAATTGTCAGCAAAGAACAAAGTCAAGCACATATGTAAAGCAAGCAATTATATTAATATTTCATATGGAAGCAATAATATGTATAGATAGGTACATAGGTAGGTACATCTAAAGGTAACGTGTCGAAGTAGGTATATATTTTCGTCACTTTATATTTTACGTTGAATGCATATGAACGCGTTTAATATGTATAAATTATTGCTGAGAAAACGAGAATTCAGAAGTGGGATTAATATTTAAGGATTAATTTTAGACAGGCGATGATTGCAAATATTAGTGGACCAAAATCCATAAACGAGAACAATAGACCAAAAATGGAGAGAAGCCAAGTTAATCCCTAAAAAATGTAGAAATTTTACTAAAGTGGGGTCAAAGTCCACGATTTACATGCAAAATATATGAATTTCCAGCAAGTCGTATAGCCAGGAAAGCACGCGTGAAAACGTAGAATAACCAGAAAATACCAGAAATAACTGAAAAATATCCAGCTAGGAAGCGCTGCCTGTGAGGAAAAGCATGAGCGCAAGTAAATAAAGCGGTCACGAACAAAGCGCACCTCAGCCCACCTAGGAAGGCTGAAAACCACCGATATAGCATGGTAGACAAAACGGCGGCATAAATTGATAAAGGTCAAAAGGTCAACCAACCTTATATGTAAATTACATGGTAAAACCACGCAAAACATGCAAATTTTATAGGAAAATTGAATAAATATAATGCTTTCCGAAAAGACAACATTGCTCCAAAACTAATCCCACTTGAGCTAATGGACAGCTCCGAAAAAGCTATAAAAGCGGCCAGAAAAGAGCACCGGGTTAGTGTATTTCGGAGAGCCTTATCATCAACGGTCGAAGTATTTTTCTCTTGGTTATTTGTGTGTGATTTTAATCATCAACGCTGTAGTAAGTGAATACGTGTAGTTTAATTTATTTAAAATAAAAGGAAAAATACAAAAAGATTGTTGAGTAGTCCCTAAGTACTGACAGGTGAGTCAAAGGAATTCAGAGCCTTCGTGACAAAATCAAGCAGCAAATCATGCTTCTAGACGTCTATCCGCTTTAATTTCACAAATTTTCCGGTGCTTCACGCTAGATTTTTGTTAAAGTCAAAGAAATTTAATTATTTTTTTCGCACAAAATTGTCTACAATTTTAAAATTTTTAGGAGAAATATTGCGTCAAAAGTGATTTTATGTAAAGGTATACAAACACCGGGAAAAACGCTATTTCGCGCGTAAAGGGCAAATTTTTGGACCTATTTTTGACTGTTTTTGGAAAAGTTGTCATTGTCAAATGTCATTGTCAGTTTTGCCAAACTAGCATTTTTGATTCCATTTTGGCATTTTTTAGAGGAGGGTCCTTGGCATGGTTTTGGCACTTTTATTAGCAATTTTCGACTTTTAGGCATTTTCTCTTTGGAACCTAAAGTGCAATATCTGAATTGTATTTGTCTATACGTTTGTTAAAAAATTTGCATGCTGTGTAAGGTTTGAGTCTATAACAATGATTTGTTTTTAAAAATTGGATTTATAAATTTAAAAGGTTATTTTACATTAAAAAACCACAGATAGTTTTGAGAAAAAATTTTGAAAAAAAAATTGTTTTGGCTGAGAAAGATGCGGTATGATCAGAAATGCACAAAAACGACGTTATTTTATGCCCCTGGCTGGTTTATACACACAAAAAGAGTCGATAAATTGTGAATAAACTATGTACCGTTAGCCCCCCCAAAAAAATCCTGCGAGGGGCTCTGTATATGCGCAGTGGCATTTTTAAAAAATTCTTTTTGTGGTGTACCTACTTAATTTATTCTGAATTTTGTTATTTCGAACAATATGCCGATATAATTTTCTTTCGGTGCAAGATCTTTAGTTTGCAACAGTGTAAAACGATTCTGAGATGGAAAGGCCCATTATTTATAGAAAATGATACATCAGTTATATACATAACCAAGCCCAACGGGTCTCCGAATTAAGACATGCGCCAAGTTTAGACAGCGCCAAGGTAAGGCATGTCACATGCGCCAACATGCGACAATGCGCCAAGTTTAGTCACAATCGAAAAATGAGTAATAGCGCGGCGCAAAGCACCAAAAATTGACACATTTGAGCCTAAATCGCTGAAAACGCATAAAACAGCCGTTTTCTGCAATTTAAAAAAACGAAAATTCAGGTGTGGATTAAAGATTTTTCAGGGGTGAAATACTTTTAAGACAGCAATTTCCCTGATTGATCATGTCGCTCTTAAAGTAAAACTTAAACACAATTTATTCAATTCAAATTCGCAAATATTTGTGGCTCCATTGATTCCTTAAAATACACTTAGCTTGACCTTTGGCTAAGGAGCGTGCATGCACAAAGAAAAAGAAAATAAAGAGGAGAGAAAAATAAATAAAGAATAACAAGGACGTGTTCAGGTAAATATGCAAATTTACATTAGAGGTTGCAAAAGGCATATCTGACAAAACTTCCAATATTAATCGAAAATGTGGGACAAAAAAGCTGCAAACTTGAAACATTCTATTTATTCTGGATAGCCTTTACGTCTAATTTATACGTTTATGCATTTTAAACGAGCAACTTATGTAAAGTCTCTAATTGAGAAACACATAGGAAAGGAGGAAAGGCAAAGTAAAAAGTAATTAAAAATTGTCAAAGAAAAAATCGTACTCCACTCATTTAGGCATTACGAAAACTCGTCGTTTTATTCAGCTAGAAAAGCTGTAAGTTTATAATTTTTGGAATTGTGAAAGTCATTTTTTTACTTTTGTTTGTGTCAGATTTCATTCAAATTCTAAGGATCGTAGTAAATGTATCATATTCTGAAGTGATCGTAGTAAATGTATCATATTCTGAAGTATTCAAAGAATTTTCCGTTCAATTTTTTGATCTTTCAAATTCTAACTCATTTTATCAAAGTCAGGAAATTAACCTTGCAAATCAGAAATAAGTCATCAATGGCAATAAAAACGACATTACTACTTACATAGGTAGGCGGCACCGAAGTTCTGGAGGGTGCAAGATCTTTTCAAAAGTAAAAAATGGCCTTAAAAATGGCGGTATGGGGAAAAAACACCATTTTTCAACGTTACTCATCAAGCACTATCCATTGGCATCAAAAAATTGCGAAAAAACAAAAAAATTTCAAAAATTTAATTCTGGGGAGTATTTCGGTTTCTGGGGGTTATTTTAATTTCTGGAGGGGGTGTATACCCCAAAAGCCCTACGCCCAGGTATGTTAACTTCGACGAAATCGCAAAGTTTCGAGTAAACACTTAAGCCGTGTATTTTTAATCAAAATTCATGCTTATGCAAACAGTTTATTCCAGTATTGTTCTGTGTGAAGGCTGCATTTTTAATAATAACATTATATTATATTATTATTAAAGGCGTTTCCACAGTGTTCATATAATTTGCTCATACGTACAAAAAAGACTGATACAAGCAGGAAGGAGTATTAAAAGTTTACATATTTTAAGTATGCGATTGTTGTTTATCCTATTTTAATTTTTTATTTTACTTTTTAATTATTTATTTGTTTTTATTTGTTGACTCGCTTTTTTATCTGTTTTTATTATATATTTATGATTTTTTCCAAATTTTGAGGTATCAATTAAGTCTAAAAGTTATAAAAGTCCGTGATCGCCATTTTGACTGAATATAATTCGAGATCAGGCGAGTTTATTGGAAATGTCAGGTTTGCAATAATTAATTATTTTTCTTATTAAGATTTATTGCTTATCGTTTTCCTAGGCTGGTTCTTGACGTGTGAAAAAAATAGTCAAAAAATAGTCAAAAAACTCGTCAAAAAATATCTACGACTTTTTTCACACACCAATTTGCAGCCTGCGGCTATTTTTTTCTCGAAACTTTAACCGCAAGTATTTTTGCAAGCAATACTTTTCCCAAAAAAACAAATAGCCGGATCTTGTATTCATATAAATACAGGTTGATGGTGTGAAATTGTCATTTTGGCAAATTCTGTTACGAACGGAACTTCGAAGAAATCAAGTGAATTCTCTTGGAAATGGCGAATCTAATTGTTTTCATTTGTGTTTTGCTGTCATGCATTTGTGTTATTCGAAGAAACGATAGCCTCCCCGGCTTTGGGTACTCAAATAAATAAAAATAAATAATTAATACCAAAATACTGAATAAATAAATAGAATAAATGAATACTTAATAAATTAATACTTAATTATATTTAAATATTTAATACTAGTTACTTTAACTTGAATAATTAAAGCATCTGACACATTTCAAGCTATTTTTATTTTTTGGTTAATGACAGCAGCAAGCAAAAAATATAAATAATTTTTGGTCAAATGCTAAATAGAAGACGGTCTTGTCTTGTTTATCTACAGTAAGGAAATGCCTCGCAAATTTTCAGAAAAATTAACTGTTAGAAAGCTGCTAAAAAATTATACTCGATGAGTCATCCGCCAAAGTTTTTGCATTATTGCTTCTGCACTATTTAAGATCACCTTGGCGCTCTTGAGATATGAATTTTGAGCTTTTTAATCCTGGCAAAGCAATCAGTCGGAGAAATTATGTAAGAAGTGAGAAAAAGTTTACGTATAACGTATTACATAAATTTATAATATAAATGTTAATAATAATAATATAAATTATAATGCAATAAAAGTTTTAATGTATAATCAGGGTTTAACTTTAGCACTTAAATCTAAGATACAAAGTTAACCCTGTCTAAAGTCAGTAGCAAATAATAATTGCACTTCATGGCTGATTCAGAGTCCAGAAGACCATATCGGGCAGCACCAAAATTCAGGGAGAGGGAAAGGGGGTGTAGGATTTTTCCGATGGTCAAAAAATGGCTTTAAAGATGGTGGTACGGCGAACAAACACCATTTTTTAACGTTTCTCATCGAGCACTATTCACTGCCATTAAAAGTCGCGGAAAAACCGAAAAAATTCTATTGAATTCTGGGGGATTCTAGTATTTTGGTTTCTTGGGCGGTATTCGGCCCTCTGGGGGTGCTTACCTCCAACCATGCCCCCCCGTCTCACGCCTACGTGTGGTCCAGAACCTAAAGTTTTTACGACCAACATTAAAATAGCGTAAACTTATCAAAAATGATACTTTAAAGCATTATTTTATTTGCAAGAGAGTTGTGATCTCTATATCTGTTTGACTTTATTTAGCCCCACTTTTCTACATAACTTACTTTCAATCTTGTCCTTCAAACACTTTTGCAGAAGAAAAATAAATTTTGATTCACGTTTAGTCATAATTCTGCCATATTTCTGATAGAACATTTGCTCTTTTCCATTTTTCGTCTTTTTACTTTTTAGAGTTTAATTTTTATGTGTGTGGCTGTTACATATCTTCTTCCTTTTAACCCGCTTCTCTATCAAATTTGCTTTCTAACACTGTATCGAGATGGAGTTGCTGAAATAAGATTTTCAGAGAAAATTTTAGACAGATTTTCAGTGAGAATTTCGGTGTGGTTTTTTGAATTTTGAAAATTTTAGGAAATTTAAAAAAAATTCAATTTTAATTTTAATCTTTTTGACTTTTAGAAACTTTCAAAATTTTTTGCATTTCCATTTTGAAAAATTTTCAGTTAGATCGAGGATACGTCGGTCGTCCGACGGTCCCGCCGATACTACTGGCGACGGCGCCGGTACCGTCGGCGTCGCGGTTGATAGTACGATCGATGTGTCGGAAAAAATCGACGAGGCCGGCCTTAGCACCGTCGGCGTGCCGGTGGGGAACGTAGATCAAAAGCCAGATTTAGCGAACGCAAAGGAAGACTCTGTGTAGTGGGCCTTTGCTTAGGCGTCGGGCAATAATTTTTGGCACGCGGGGGGGGGCGGTAAGGTAGGAGAGCCTAGAATAAACACGGGCATGGGCTTGTCTGGGAGGGTCCGGGAGCATCTGGGCACCCCTCAGCTGAATTCCAGTGGGCGTCCTCCAAAAAATCCATAGACCTTCTAGAATTGAATTTTTGGTGCTGTTTTTGGCGATTTTTCCCTATCGGACCCTTCAGAATTTGGCTGCTGTCAAAATCTATGGTCTTGATCCCTAGAATGGCAAATGATGAATTTTCTGCGGGAAAATAAGACAGAATCGGGCCAAAAATACATGAAAATTGAAAATCTTCTTTAAGATTGCTTTAAATCGACCGCTAGTCCAGCATTGTTGCAGTTTTTGGGCATTCAGGCCCGAAAAACGCAATTTTTGACCCCCTTCTTAAAACCATATGACTCTTCTTGCCAGATCAAGCGTGCTGTACATCTGTAGTCGTAATTATAATTGATAAAATTTTTCGATCGAAAATCTTTTCAAACTCTAAAAATGGCCAAAAAGTATATGAATGGGCGAAAAATCATTCTTTGTCGTCTTTTTATCGAATTCTATCAATTGGCATCGAAAAAAGTTTTTCATCGATATGTATGTCTTGTGATTAAGCAAGTAAAAAGAATGTTAATTATGAAAGTCAAAAGTCTTTTAAAGGTCAAAATTTGCTCAAAAAATTTGCTTAAAGGCGAACATCCCTTTTCTGACGCTTTTCATCGAAATCATTGGCGTCGAAATCGATAAAAAGGGGCCATTTCAAAAATCAATTTTGGGCTTTTACCTATATCTTATTTTCGGTTGGTCCAGCCGAAAAAATTATCACGACTTTTCAATATCGAACGAATCGCAATTAGTTTAGAATTTGTATGCATGATTTTAGCTGACGATAGCTATATAGATTTCTAGTTGCTTGTATTCATGTCGCGTGTTGCGAATAGATTGACGATTTTCAAATAAATTCATTAGTCTTTGTGCATCAAGCTGTTACTCTCTTGCAATAATTACTACAAGGAAATGGTGTAAACGATAGTGTAGAGGCGAGTGTATCGACTTATGCGTTGATTAGTATTTTCAAAAATAATAACGTAAAACAATAGGAAATTTGATTTTAATTAATATTCAATCATAGAGTTTGAAAATTTCGGTAGAAATTTGAAGGTTGATAGAAACTCTCCGATCGGACTGCTGGCTATTTGATTGAAAATATTTGAAACGGCCCAAGATCGAAAATAACGGTTCGAACTCACAGTTTTCATACTTATCAGGCTCAGCTTTGCTTTCAAGCATACCTCTTATTTATTTTTAAAACGCTGGTCGCTATAAAATATCTGAATCACATAACGAAAACGGAAGCTATAAAGTGACATCAATATTTATGAGACATATTGAAAGCAATCTTTAAGACTACCTGACAAACAATTCACTTTTAGTTAAAAAAATTATTTTAGCAAAAGTAGAGCTTATCTATGTACGCTGTATTAGTGAGTAGGGATTAACGAAACCGATATATGGTGTAGATTTAGAAGTAAAAAAATTTTTGAAGGTCAAGGAAGCCAAAACGAAAGAGTAATAGCATTATCCTGAAATTTCTCAATGAACCCTGTCTGCATTTTAGCATCACTAAAAAATTGGTGTAAATTAATTACAGAACGTAAGAATCTGATTTAGCTAGAAACTTTGTACAGTCCAAGGAATTTTGTTGTACTGTTCATTTGCATCACATGTTTGTGGCATGACCGAGATTCTGGGGATCCTAGGCGTAGGAAGTTTTTGCTATAAAAAACCAAAAGCTTGATTGTTAGGACAAAATCACAATTTTCCAACGTTTTTGCGTTGCCTATTTTGGTATCAAAAGAAGGACAATCGGAAACGTTTTTGTCCGTAGCACGATCGAAATTCTGGGGTTCCCCCACCCAAAGATTGATGTCCCCCATGCCAAAGCCAGAAAATTTTGAAGCCTACTCGATTTTTGGGAAAACCGAATT